>PVIC010055361.1:0-11260 GCA_004025085.1 Thryonomys swinderianus
AGTGTGGAGATTCCTCAAAAAACTAGGATTACAGGTTTCACTTGACCCTGCTATTCCCCTGCTGGGGATATACACAAAAGAATGACAAGATTCCTATGACAGTGACATAGGTGCACCCATGTTCATAGCAGCTTAGTTTGTGATATCCCAATCCTGGAAACAACCCAGATGCACAGTAACTCTAGACTGGATAAAGAAGATGTGTTTTTTTTTTTAAATAAAATGGAGTATTACTCTGTCATAAAGAATGATGAGATTAAATCATTTATACTCAAATGGACATACTTCAGGACATACTCTTAAGTGAAATAAATAGGTTACAGATATGCAAATATATTTTCCCTGATATGAGAAACTGAAGTTATAAATTTATTCTAGAATGCATGCCTGATATTGTGAAACAGTAAATGTCCAAAGGGCAATGGGGTTTGGGGTAAATAATGAAGAAAGAAAAAAATTGATTTTAAAAAAAGGAAAAAATACTGTGTATATAGGGGTGGGGAAGAGGTAAGATGGGTAGGGGAGGGGGAAAAACGAGAATTAAGCTGTGTCATATACTGGTACAAATTCTCAATTTTGAGTGTAATTATAACATGTATATATAATGTATATTAAATGTACTACTAAAAAAACAAAATGAAATCTTTCTATACATTGAAATGGTATGTAAACACTGAATTTCATATACTGTTTGTCTTTATTTTGCTTTAATAATTCCTCATCCTGTCTTTCCACTGTTCTTTTTAAAAATTTCCTACTTATCTTAGTTACTTTTTTCATTACTAAGAAAAAAATACCCAATATCCACAGTGAAAGGGGAATGGGCTTATTTAGCTCAGTTTATAAAGGTTTCAGTCCAAAATCTGCTGGCTCCAAGACAAACTGGCACAAAGGTGAGGGGCATTTGCAGGAAAAAGCTTATGATGTCTCCATGGTAGCAAAAGCAACAAGGGAGCAACAAGGGAGGAGCTCTCAACAGTCTTTCTGCTCCTTCTATCTTTTGGAGACTACTGGGGGTGCAACACTCATTCCTTAATCCTAGAGTCTTTGAGCATAGCTTTGCATGAGGAATCAGTTCTAGAAAAAGTCCCACATGTGACTGCACAAGGTATAACATTACCTTAAACAGTTTTTCTTCCAAAGGAATGTCAGCATCAGCCTGTCAAGTTCACTATAAAAACACTGGATTTTTAAAAATTAGAATCACACCAAATTTAGTTTTCTTTGGAAAGAACGGAGACCTTTATGATACTGACTCTCATCTTCAGAAGCATGGAGTTTGATTTCTCCTCTGAAGTCTTTTTATTTTTGAATGTAAACTTTCAAGTGAACAATCATCATATAATCAGGTCCCTTATACCAATGAGAGCCACAAACCAGTTCATCCATCACAGACATATGTGCTAACATAGTCCTAAAAATAAAATTTCTGTACGTCAAAAGAGATTACTAGTCATTTGCACCTAATATCAGAGAAGAGGTGCAATTAAAAAGTTATGTAACATACGTCATCCACATTGGGCTTGAACTCCTAGGTTCAAGCAAACTTTCTGCTGTAGCCTCTTGAGTCTAGCATAACAAGCTGGTGCCACTGCTCAGCTAGAGTACATTTTAGAAAGTGTAGAAGTAAATATAGCTCTATTTGGTATGGCATTTTGAAGTGATTTTAATACACACACACACAAACACACACACACTACATACATTGTATGAGGTATATAGTGGGTGCTCAATAAAATGTAGGCCTTTGTCCCCAGGTGACATGCTCTATCATTCTATCCCAAATGAATGTTTTTACTGACTCTAGGTGGGCAGTCAAATTTACTTTCATAAAATTTGCTCGTTTGCTCTTCCTATTTGTGCCAACAAGGAACTAGATGCTTTTCCCTGGATAATCCCATGACAAGCCTTACTATCAGCTTTCTCCAGATGGTGACATTTTATTCTAATTAGAATTGTGTGCTCCCCCCATAATCCTGGTTATTTCTGTTACTATTTTACTCTCAGTTACATAAAGTTTCAAACAATGTGACATACATTATAAAATATCAACAATTTTATGGTATAAGAAAAGTAACATGGCTTGGGACCATGCTATAATGCTGTCACAAACAACTGCCAAAAACAGTCTCTGCTTTGCTCCTGAATGGGAAGCTATAAATAACATAGACTTACAATGAAGTAAAAAAATGTAATGATGTAGTTATTGTGTGTAATTTAATTTTCACTAAAATTAAACAGTTCTACCAGTATAAATAAAAATAGCTCTACTATTATAGGAGTGCTATATAATTGAGCTTAAGTGCTATCTTCCTTAGTTACCATTGAAAAAGTCAACGACCCAAGGCAGGAAACTGGATTCTAAGAAAGGACTTATTTTAAAACAACAGAAACTGAAAGCAACAGTTAAAAGTACCTTTTATCCTGTCACACAATGCCAGTGTTGGCTTTTTATATACTTTCTACTTTTAAGTAAAAACCTTCATATAAAGTAGTACCTCAGTTCATGAACTCAGTTCTTTCCATAACTCTGGTTGAAAACCAAATCAGACCAGAACTCAATCAAATTCAATGGTTAGGTTCAATGTTGACCTGAGAGGAAATTTGATTCAGTTCTCATTCAATTCAGTTTGCGACCAGAATCACAGAAATAATTAATTTCATGAAATGACTGCATTTTATGAGCACACTGTGAAGTAGAGACAAGGTACATAATAATAATTTTTACTTTACGAAGGAAATAGAGATACAATTTATCCACTACCCCTAGAACAGTTTTAGGCCAAGGATAGTATTAAGCCATAGGTTCCTCAGCTGGTAATCTCAAAGCTTCCTACTGTACTAATTTGCCTGCATAGACATTCTAGCCAGCCATCAGCCATTTCATCTAGCTTCCTCACAAGACTCATTATACAACTTATAACTGCCACAGGGATCATTACAGCAGTTTATTAAGCAATAAAGACCTAAATGTCAGCTTTCTGGGCCACTATAAAGTAACTACTGCCAAATCACTGTTTAAAACAACAGTAGTCAAGAATGTTATCTAGTCCTGTCTAGGCCACTAAATAGCTGTTTCAAATGGGCAACAGGTTCTCTCAACAAACTTCAGTTTCCTTATCTGTAAAATGAGCATAAATTAACACAGCTAGGAGGATATTTCCAGTCTCTCATTTTTTGTATTCTTTTAAATAAAAATACTTGGTAACGTAACTGTGTCAATAAAGCTAATTAAAAACACCACTCTTTACATGATTATGTTTTTTTTTTTAAAAAAAAAAAACATACAAAACTGACTTACTCTTTTGGCATTAACAGTGATCACAGTGGTCATGACTGACCTTTATTAATGTGCCAAGCAGACAGACAGCTCTCTCTGTGCTGTCAACTAGACCCTTAGGCACATGAACACAGTCTGAATCTTGGCTGTCTATATTAAACTTAGTCAAGGAAGTTAAAAATCTCCCAATGGTTCCCAAGACTGTAAATGATAGAGACCAAAATTGGACTTACAAGGACACTGTACAATGTTTTATGTCTCAGTTCTGATCATCCTTCATTGTAGATTCTAATATTTTGTCTTGGTAGAAGATAAGGACACACAGTGGGGTTTAAAAAAATTAAGGCAGCCCTTTTGTAAAGCAGAATCCTCCTGTAATGGGAGAGTCAGATCTCAATTTGCAGGTCTGGTTAGTTGCTTCCACCTGTCAGAGTGACACCTTTCAGCCCACATTCCAAATGGCAGCCCGGGACAGTAGAATATCACAACACCAGGATTGAACTCAGGGCCTTGCACTTGCGAGGCAGGTGCTGGAACCACTGAGCTAAATCTCTGGCCCTAGTACTCTTATCTTTATTCAATGTTAAAGCCAAATGAAAGACTTCATTTATAGGACACATCCTTCACAGATATGGAGAGTTGACTGCTCAGAAGGGGAAGAAGTAAGCGGTATAAGAGCTCAAGAAAGACAAATGAGCTGAATATGACTATGATTGAGAGGTAGAAGGGGAGTGAGGGAGGCCGATAGTAGGAGATTCCATTTGTTATGGCCTCTCTCAGACAGACTTTCTGTAAAACAGATGCTATTTTGTAAAAAAGGGTTGGGAAGGAGGAAGTAACATATTCCAACAAAAAAAGCAGAAATACTCAGAATAATCTCCAGGAAGAAGACAAATGGGGCTAAGACAAAGAGAATACCCAACTGACGAGCTCAAATGTTAAAGTTCATTACAGTTTTCCCCTTGGGGATCTGGCAAGTGGTCCAACAGCATAATCTTTGGCCCAATTCTACTTTATAAATAGATACTAGTAAATAGAAATAAAAGAAAACTAGTTATGAGTATGCCCTACATTATGCTCAAAAGGGAAAAAGATGCCAGCTAAAGTATTTATATTAGTTCCCTATGACAAATAATCTGTAGTCACTAAAAATTGCTATGAGATACATTCACTGGCACAGGAAAATATTCTCTATTTTAATCAAAATGATCAAGCAACAAAACAGAACATATTGTAGAAAGTTTTCATGCTTTCTATACAATGATATCCCTACCTCTCTCTTTCCTATTTTTACAACATTAATTTTTTCTAATGGTGTCATGGCTGATTTAATCTTTGCATTTTTTTTGTTTACTAATACTCCAGTATTAGTAGTAAAGAAAAATAACGTTTTTTAAAACAAAACAAAATCATGCACCAAAAAAAACCTGGATGGGCTAATAGTCAAGTACAAATGCAACAGAAAAATTGGAACAGTTTTCTAAGAATGGCCAAAGGTGAGAATAAACTAAATATTTAATATTTAAATGTTTAGTTCTATTTCTCAAATACAGGCTAGGATAAGTGAAAACCTAATGATGGAGTTGCCATAGTATCATGGTGATAAAGAAGGAATCAGTATACCCTCTACCTGCCATCCACTCTCCCATGTTCAAATGGGAAGAATCAGACATACTCCTGAGGACCACGGATCAGTGTCTGGGTCTCTGAGACCCAGACAAACAATATATCACAGTTCAGAACTAAGCCAGCACATTACTGCAAAATGGGTGCCAGGACTGTTTGGGAAGTAGAGGCCACAGGAAGAGAGGGGAAACAGGAGAAGCACTAGCCACATTGTAATGAAGTCAGATATAGATCAAATCGGGCTGCTTCTTCCTTGCTCTGCAGCTACACAGGGAATTTAGTAACCTTTCTGTACTTCAATTTCCTGATTTAGAAAATGAAACTAATAATATATAACTCTCTGTGTGTTCATAATTAAATACCTCATTAAGTGCCAGGCACTCACTAAAAACATGGCAGCTACCTACTGTACATATTTTATAAAAGACCAATCTGGAAACTAGACACCTTGATCATATTTTATTGAAAAACTTTCCACTCACAATTTAAATCTATGAGCCTAGATTCTTCAACAGGGGCAGGCATGCAGTACCAATAAGCCATCTACATGGCAGCAATGGCAAAAAATAGCTGAGAAAGAAAAAAACACCCTCCAGAACCTGAGCCCTTCAAAAAGGATAGGTTTTCCTCCAAGATGAGAGAAATTTTTCCTTGGGGTAAATACAATAGACTGCAAGCTATTCAGTTCAGAATGCGGCTACAATATGTGCATGAAAGCCTCAGCATCTCCTGCAAACTTCTGGGACTCATTTCACACCAGCTAAAGAAGTGCATGCAGAGCAAAGGGATGAACGTTAACGGCAATGGAATTTGGCTGAGAAACCCAACACAGGTTCTAAAGTAGATGAGAGAAGGATAAAACAACTCCCAAAAATAACCTCTAGTCAATCCACAAAAATTCTTGACCATTCCTGCTAAAAATGTTTGCCAGTCAAGTAACTTTATGTTCACAAATAAAGAAGAAAATGAACTAAGAAATACAAATACTAATCGAAGAGACTCAAACATTTTTTCTTTTTCTCTTTCTGATACTGTTTTCTGTGAACAGTGTTCTAGGGGGCAATGGCAGAGGGGTTAGCCAGGTTTGAATCTATGCTCTAGCATTACCAACATGACCTTGTCTAACTGTTTCTCAACCTCCCCATTTGTAAAGAAGTACTACTAATTCATGGGATTGTTTGAGAACTAGATGTATTATAAACATAGAATAACGTTTGGAGACTATGTCCATTGTTGTTATGTCCTCATATTCTTTGGTGTTTGTTATTTTCAAACAAGGTTTCATTTTGTACTTCTGGCTGGTTTTGAACATACTATGTAGCTCAGGCTGGCCTCAGACTCATGGCAATCCTCCTGCCTCAGCCTCCCAAGTGCTGGGATTATAGGTGTGTTGCACCATGCTTGGCTGTCTTTCCTAAAATTCTATCAATCATATCACCAACCAAAAGTAGATTAGAAAATAAAAATGAAACGCCATTACAAATGATAAAAAGAAAATCTTTCCAGCGACCTATAACAATTTCATGGGTATAGAATGAGAGATGCTAAGCCCAACTTTGTTGACAGGAAGTTCAACAGCTATACTTTTTAAATTTCTGAGTTACAGGACTGAATAGTGTATTTCGGTACATACTCTGTACCCAAGGCTCAGAGTAATAATTAAACATGATATTTATTTAGTTAAGCATTAAAATTTTAACTTGAACTTACTTTTTTTGAATAGATGATATATAAACTTCACATGGAATTCAAATAGTACAGAGTATACAGCAAATTTTTTTTCCCTTCCCCTTCAGTTACCAGACTCCCAATTTTCTGTCTCAAAACTAATGCTGTTACTCTTTCAAGACATAAAATACCAACTGGCACAGAGGGAAGTAGCAGCATATCAAACCATTTGGTTACCATTTCAAGAAAAATACATAGAAGACTCCACACAGTGTTACCTCAGTTCATGGACTTAATTCTTTCCATGACTGTAGTCACAAACCGAACTGGATGAGAACTGAATTAAATTCAACAGGTATGTTCAATGTTGACCTTTGGGGAAATTTGATTCTTGTCCAAATTGGTTTGCAACCTGAAACGTGGAAAGACTTAAGTTTGTGGACCAGAACAGGCAAAAAGAAAGTGACAAAGCTATACTTAAATTATGATTCAAATTAGGTTACAAGACACATTTAAAGTACAGAAGAAATGTAAGCATTAAAAACAGTTGCTTCTGAGTTACTTCTGCCGCCTACAAGCACCTTAGCTGCAACCAGACCCAGGGTAGCTGACCCAGGGACTTCCATCCACCCCAGGTGGGTCTGGTAAACCCTGCAGAGGCCTCCCAGTGACTTCAGCTGCCTGCAAGCACCTGGCCCACTCCTGGACCCAGGCTAGATGCCCCCTGAGAGTTCCACTCCTCCTGGGTGAATCTGGGTAAGTAAGCAGAGGCTACGCAGTGACTTCTGCCACAAGTAAGCAGCCCTCCTGCCAGGAGACCCAGGCCAGCTGACCCAGGGACCACCATCCACCCAGGTGGTTCTGGGTAAGCACCACAGAGGCCCTGCAGTGACTTTCACTGCCTGCAAGCAGCCTCCCTGCCACTGGACCCAGGGGAGAACCCCAAGTGATTCTAGTCTACCTGCCATTGGACTCAGGCCAGAAGTCTTGTGGGAGCTTCATTCCTGTTTGCACGAGTTTGGGTAAATGCCACTAAGGTTGTACAGTGATTTACAGTGTTTGCCAAAACAACAGATTTGAGAAAAAATTCAAGAACCCAGACACAAAGATCACCACCACAGGTGAATTCAGAGAAAAGGGAAATGGAGCAAAATGATGCTCAATCTCCAGGACTCTCTGAACTGGTAACAAAAGCAGATCTACTAACATGGAAATCAGAACTGATCTCTGAGATGAAAACAGAGAAGCTGTCCACAGTAAAGGACTTCATTAAAGAAGAGATCAGGAACATCATAGAAGCTCCGATAACAAAAGCAATGGAACATTATAAAGAGCTTCAAGCAGAGGTCCAGGTGATCAAAAAGGAGAATGAAAGTTTGCCAAGTAGGATGAATGAAGCTGAAAACCGAATTTCAGACCTAGAAGACAGGCTCATAGCCAATGAACAGGAAAGGAATAACTTATGGAAAATGGCAAGGAACTATGAGAAATCAATCCAATAGCTCCTAGGTGACTCAAAAAAGAATAAAATAAGGCTGATCAGAGTCAGTGAAGAAGCAGGAAACAGTGCAAAGGACAAAAAACAAACAAAACTGTTTACAGATATAATGGCAGAAAACTTCACAGGAAAAGGAAAAGAATTGGGCACACAGATAAGCAAGGCACATAGGTCTCCAAAAGCCCGTGGTATTAAAAAATCTGCACCCAGACATATAATCATCAAGGTTCCAGATATTCAACCAAAGAACGAAATGCTGAAAGCAGCTAGGGAAAAGAAAAAAAACACATACATAGGGAAAGCCCATCAGGTCAGAGCAGACTTTTCAACACAAATGCTCAATGCAAGGACAGCCAGCCAGAAGGGAAGTGTTTTAAGCACTGCAGGAAAACAACCTCCAACCTAGACTGATGTATCCTGCAAAACTTAATTTCAAAATTTAGGGACAAATGACACTTTCATGACAAAGAACACCTGAACAGCTTCTCAATTACAAAACCTGCACTCTAAAATATTCTAAAGAATATCCTGGAGAAAAACAATGGAGGTCAGAAACTCATGAGACCTAGTAGAGTGAATTTATTGAGGAAGACACGAAACTGAGTGGAAAGGGGAAAAACAAAGAAAAAAAAAACCCAAGAATACGATAACACCATGACAGGTATATATCAGGCCATATCAGTCATAACCATTAATGTTAATGGCCTCAATGGGCCAATTAAAAGATACAGACTAGCAGAATGGATTAAGAAACAAGATACTATAATATGCTGCATACAAGAAATGCACCTAACTCAGAAAGCCACAGAATGAAAGTAAAAGGATGGAATACAATTCTCCACGGGGCAGGAAACTGCAAAAAAGCAGGAATGGCTATGCTTCTTGTAGACAAAATAGATTTCAAGCCAAAACTGATTAAGAGAGACAAAGAAGGATACTATATCCTTGTACAGGGAACAATCCAAGAGAGAGAGAGTTGACATTCATAAATATTTGTGCACCAAATTCCAATGAACCCAACTATATAAAACAAACATTAACAGATATGAAAACCCTGATAAGCACTAATACAACAGTAGTAGGGGACTTCAATACCCCACTGTCACAATTAGACAGATCAACTGAACAAAAAAAAAATCAATAATGAAATACTTGAACTGAACCAAACCTTTGAACAAATGGATTTAATAGATTCCTACAGACTATTTCATCCAACAAAATCAGAATACACATTCTTCTCAGCTGCACATGGGTCATTCTTCAAATCAGATCACATACTAGTTCACAGAACATGTTTAAGTAAGTGCAAAGGAAATGAAGTTATCCCCTGTATAATGTTAGACCATAATGCCTTGAAATTGGAGCTGAACAGCAAAAGAAATCCCAAGACTATCACAAACACATGGAAATTGAATAATATTCTGCTGACCAAGCAATGGATCACAGAAGAAATCAGGAAAGAAATGGAACAGTTTTTACAATTAAACGATAATCCCAGTACAATTTATAGGAATTTATGAGATACAATGAAAGCAGTTCTACGAGGGAAATTCATAGCAGTAAATGCCTACATCAGGAAAATACATCAGCCTCAAATAAACAACCTAATGCTAAATCTCAAACTACTAGAAAAAGGACAGCAAAACAAACCCAAAGCTTGTACTAGGGAGGAAATTACAAGGATCAGGACAGAAATTAATTCAATGGAGATTAAGAGAACTATACAAAAAAAATCAATGAATCCAAGAGTTGGTTTTTCGAAAAGATTAATAAAATTGACAGACCCCCCCCCCCAGTCAACCTTATCAAACAAAGGAAGGAAAAGGATCAAATCCATGCTATTAGGAATGAAAAAGGGGAAATCACCACTGATCCAATGGAAGTCCAGAGGATAATAAACAAGTACTTTGAAAATTCGTATTCCAATAAGATGGAAAATGTAGAAGAAATGGAAAGATTTCTAGACACATATGAACTCCCAAGCTGAATGAAGAGAATATAAAAATGTTAAAAACCCCAATACCAATTTGTGAAATTGAACATGTAATCAAAAATCTAACAAAAAAGAAGAGTCCTGGTCCTGATGGTTTTACCACTGAATACTACAAAACTTTCAAAGAAGAATTAATATCACTACTTCTCGAACTCTTTAATGAAACTGAAAGGGAAGCAATACTCCCAAATTCATTCCCTGAAGTAATCATTTCCTTATTTGCAAAAGGAGAAAAAGACCCAACCCAAAAAGAGAACTACAGCCGGGCATGGTGGCTCATGCCTGTAATCCCAGCACTCGGGAGGCAGAGACAGGAGGATTGCTGAGTTCAAGGCTTGGCTGGGGTACATAGTGAGCTGAGAGGCAGCCTGAACTACAAAGCGAGACCCTGTCTCAAAAAAAAAAAAAAAAAAGAGAACTACAGGCCAGTCTCCCTGATAAACAAACACCGATGCAAAACTCCTCAACAAGATACTAACAAAGAGAATACAGAGAATTATCAAGAAGATGATTCACCATGACCCAGGTGGATTCATCCCAAGGATGCAAGGATCGTTCAACATATGTAAATCAATCAGTATTATTCACTATATCAACAGACTCAAAGACAAAATCCATATGGTCATCTCAATAGATGCAGAGAAAACATTGGACAAAATCCAACACCCATTCATGATCAAAACCCTACAGAAACTCAGAATAACTGGGCTGTATCTCAACCTAATAAAGGCTATTTACCAGAAACCAACAACTAGCATCATCCTAAACAGTCAAAAATTTAAATCTTTCACACTAAGATCAAGAACAAGACAAGAATGTCCACTGTCATCGCTCCTGTTCAATATAGTGCTCGACACATCAGCCATTGCAATTAGACAATGGAAAGAAATAAAAGGAATAAAGATAGGAAAAGAAGAAGTTAAACTGTCCTTATTGGCTGATGACATGACACTCTATCTAGAGAACCCTAAAAACTCCACCAAACGGGGCGGACTGGACCCAGGAGAGTGAATTCATTGGGGCAAACAAGAAACTAAATAGAAAAGGGGAAAAGCAAAGAAGAAAAGAACCAAGAACAGGGAAACATGGCAGCTCTGAATATGTCCATATCAGTCATAACCATTAATGTCAATGGCCTCAATGGGCCAATTAAAAGACACAGACTAGCAGATTGGATCAAGAAGCAAGATCCTAC
>PVIC010055362.1:0-11244 GCA_004025085.1 Thryonomys swinderianus
TCTTTGTGTGATGGTACATACATTATCTATGTCTATGGACAGTAGAGTTACTAACATTTCTTAGGTCTTTTATGGTCATAAGCTGATGACATTCTCCTGCGTCACTGGGCCCAGGTGATGTATTGACACCTGCATGTTAGAGCTGAAGATTCCCAGGTGGTGACAACTGTTTGGGTTTTATGGTCCACACGATGCCCGTATGCACTAACACATTATCTCAGTCCATGCGAATTGCGTATTTTTAAGTCAGTTTGGCAGTAACATTTCATGGTATTATTTGATCTTTCGGCAAAATATAATCCACAAGATTATATATGTATGTGTGTGTGTGTGTATATGTATATATGTATATATATGATCATTTTTTTAAACCAACAAGCTGCGTGAGATTAACAAAAGACTTTAAATCATTTGGGAGATGTAGTTGCAGTCAGGCTAATTTTATTGTTCCTGTAGCTCAAGAGATGAAATACGATAGACGCAGACGTAACCTTCTGCCTGCAGGCGGCGCAGAAGGAGCTAGTTCCCTGCTAGTCGGCAGAGGCGGCTGCGTTTCCAAGCTGTCGCCAGCGTCGTGCACCGATTATGTTGTTCCGGGAGATAGAAGCTCAGAAAACCCCATTTCCGAAAGACTGAAAGTGAGCCCGACCCGTTCGTATCGGTGTGCTGTGCCCCACTGCCACGTGAGCTGCTCTGTGGCACCAAACTGCGATGTGCGACCCACGCGGACCCAGCCGAGCGGGACTCCCGGGGCTCTCCCGCAGGCCCCTCCCGCTGCGCCCTGGCCGCGGGGTCTAGAGCCGGCGCGCACGCAGAAAGCCCGGCTCTCCAGCAGTTCCGAAGGGTCGCTCTGCGGCACGTCTCAGCCCCCTACACGCAGCGCAGACCTGGGGAGCCGGCGCCCTGCACTAGCTCTCGGGTGGGAAGGCAAGGGCGGCCCTACGGCGCTGCCCGCACCCCCACTCCCACGCAGCCCCTGCCCGGGCCCCAAGCACCTCCGCCCTGGGGTCCTGCTGCCAGCCAGGCGCCAGAGCCGCCAGGAGAGGCCGCTCGGCCGCGGAGGCCCGGCCCCTTGCCGCAGGGACTTCCCTGACTAACCGCGCGGCTGGAGGAGCCAGCACCCGGAGTGGAGGGGAAGGGCTTGAGCGCACAGCGCGCGGAGGCTTCCTTCCGGAGTCAGCGGGTCCCCGGGCATGGAGAGGAGAAACCCGAGCGGGCCGGGTGGCACCCGGCCAGTCCCTGGCAGCGCGGAGCAGTGGTCACGCGGCCCTCACCCCAGCACCACGCACCCTGGACTCGCCCTCCCAGGAGGCTCTGGGGGACGCTAGACCCGAACCGTAGCGTCCCTTGGTTATGGTGCCTTAGATTAGGATTTGTTAACTCTGGGCGGCTTCGTGATCTCGCTCTTAACCGCCTCCTGGGTGATTTTATCTCTAGCTATGGCTGACGTTGGGGTCGTGTCGATGTGTGTTCGGTGTCTAGGAGAGTCCTGATCTCCTTTGGGAACTTGGTCCTTCCCCGCCCTTCCTGTGGTGTCTTCAAGGGCCGAGCGGAAGCCGCACCCGTTCCGTTCCTCCCGGCCTGCGCTCACACACCCGAGTCCAGCCCTTGCTTTCCCTTTTGAGGGGTGGGGTTGAGGTAGGGCCTCACCGTGTAGTCCAGATCGGCCTTCACTCTCCCAGACCCTCCTGCTTCAGCCTCCCAAGTACTGCATTGGCAGGTGTGCCCCGCTGTGCCCAGCCTGAAGCAAGTTTTTCAGGTGAGGCGCTTGGCAAGTCTGTGGTCACTTCGACGGCAGATGCCAACCCAGTTTTGTAAGACAGTGTGGCAGAGGGTGCGATGGGGCAAAGCTGCTCCATGCACGGGGCCCAGGAGGCGGAGCAGGGTGAGGGGCCACAGACACACAGAGCTGAGGCTTGTGGCCCACCCACGCACGTGCTCTGCCACCCCTGGGGCATGTCCCCAACCCGGGCCGAGCTCCACCCCAATACCACACATCCTGAGCCGCCCACCACAAATATAAATTCAGTTTTGAAACTATAAAACAAAACTAGGGAAAAATATCTAAGGATAGCATCATGGCTACCACATCAATGCTATGATGTATTAGGAACAAAATTGTATTTATGGAACTTAGGAAAAATACATTGAGTTGGATTTTCTAGCTTTAGAAAGTCCGATTTTAAGTCCTGGTCTCTGTTGCGGAGTTACCTAGGTTACTGAGGTGTCACTCGGGAGTCTCGTGCCGTGCAGTGGCCGGGAAGGGGGCGAGGACGCCGAGGGCTGAGGAAGCCGCTGCCCGTGGCCCGGTAGCTATCTGAGGAGGCGGGCAGAGCCTGCCAACACCAGAGTGTCTGCATTTACATCTGACTGCGCGGGGAGTCGAGCGTCTGGGAGAGCTGGCTGCAGATCCCTAACTGTAGACAGCAGTAGCCGGAGGTATCTTTATGGACACAGTGCCATGTGGCAGGAAAAAAGTTAGGAAGAATGTCTTGTCGCGTCTGTGTTTGAGATGATTCCAGACATCGCTGGATGTTTCTGAAGATCTCCAGGACGCAGGCAGGACAGCCACTTCGTGATTTTAAAGGGTAACATTATCAGTGCCAAGCGCAGCCTCCTCAGCTTCACCGTTTAGCCACCACGCGAGCTCAGGCAAGTCCTTTCACCCTGCCAGGCCTCCGTTGCCATGTCTGTAAGTGAGGCCGACAGTGCTAACCCTCCGGAGTGGCGGGGAAGCCGGGCGGTTGCGTCCGCCCTCGTGCCCGGCGCCTAGCCAGCGCCCGGTGCTCTGCGGAAGTCGGCCAGCAGAGGCGGCAGAACGAGAGCGGGCAGCGGCCGGCCCCTCCCAGCTTCGCTTCAGGCCGCCTCACGACCCTGCCACGCGGCCTGCGCTGCCCCGTGAACTCCCGACTGGCCCGTCTCACCACAGCCACGTGGGGTGTCCAGGCATCCGCAGGACGATTGTTCCTCATGGCTGTGGTTATTACGCATCTTACTCTGTGTCCCGATTCCATCACCAAGGCGTGAGTCAGAATCAGCCGTTGTTTCTGGACACAGAGCTCAGAGGGCAGCAGTCCACGGAGCGTGGGTGACGTCAGAACCAGGGCTGGGCCGACTTCCTCAAGCATTGACGTCCTGTTTGAAACGTAACGAAATCCAAGGACAGAGCGTCACGGGCCCTGCTTAGGTTGCTGTGCGTCATGGCTCGACTTACCCCACGTGAGCAGCAGTGGCTGTCCAGCGGGGGCTGGGCGGTAGGCCTCGCTGCCTATCCCAGGCTGGCCTTGAACTCGTGCTGTAGCCCCAGCTGCCTCAGACTCGCGGCCCACCTTCTGCTTTAGGGCCCCGAGTTCTGGGGTCACCGATGTGCATTACCACAATCAGCCGGTCTGATAGCATTTTTAAAACCCTCTCAGCGGTGTTGGTGGGAGCTGGTCTTTGAGAGCATCTCTGTCCTCAGGGGTGCAGTGACAGGCGCCGTTCGCTTACAGGCACTTCTCTTCCAGGTTGTGGTGCTTTGGTGTGTGTGCATGTGTGTATGTGTGTGTGTGTGTGTGTGTGTGTGCAGTGTGCATGCTAGGCAACTTCCCCCACCCCAAGTCACACCCCTCCCCTAAATGAGCGACGCTTGACAGGCCTGGCAGTCCGGCTGCACACGGCCGCTGCTCACCTGAGCCAGAGCCCGGCCCCTCGCGGGGTCCCGCGGCTGCCCTGTCTGCACGCCGTCACCCACGCGGGCCGGCTCTGCACTCGGCTGACGATGTGGTTTGTGCCCAGGTGTCCAGGAGGCTGTGCTGAGCTGCCTGAACAGAGAGACTGGGGAGCGTGTGGACACAAACCTGTGCGTGGCCAGCCGCCGGCCCCCGCCACGCCGGAAGCCCTGCAGTTTGGAGCCCTGCCCAGCAAGGTAAGGGGCACTCTGCCCGCCACGCCGCTGGAGCATGCACAGCGCGGGCCGTCTTAGCACGGGCAACACGGGAACACGCTTTGCGACCCAGTGTTTTGAAAGCCAATTAGCATCACTTCAAACTTTTAGTCAAATCCACTTAACTGTAATTGAAACCAGAGCTGTGGGATTCCAGCCCAGTTGATGGTCGTGCAGAGTCCAGAAAACTCCAGCCTGAATCAAGCCTTGTGGCACGGCTCGCTGTTCCCTAAAGGAGAAGGACCTGCCCCCAGACCCCGCGGCCCCTGCCTCCGTTAGCCTGTGTCCCAGGCCCTCGCCCCTCAGGGGGACTCGGCTTCGAGCGGAGGCTTTGCGAGCTGGAGCCTCTGCGCGCGTGCCTGACCCGCTGTGCACACAGAGGCCCGAGCGCGTGCTCCAGAGTGTGTGCTCCGTTCCCCGCACGTAAAATCCACTAGACCATCTCGCTGCTCCGCTGCCTGCGTCTCCTTCTTGCACAACCTTCGCTCTGGGTTCCTCAGCCCAGTCAGCACTTTAGCCCACACAGTTTTATGGTGTCTCAAGAAATTGGCCTTTTAGATTCTTCTTTTTGAGCAAATCACATGTATGATTCTAGTTTGGAAGGAAGATGTTTAAAAAAGCAAAGCCAGACTGTTAACTCTGCTGATGGGTGATGAAAGCGTCTGGAAAAGTCATAGCCTAGATATGAAAGGAATGCCATTCCTCGGTGACACCTCTGTCCCCAGAGCATGCCGAAGAAGCAGCAGAGCGCCCCGGCAGGCGTGCACGGTGGCATGCTGCACAAACCAGTGGACTGCCAGCCTTTCTCGGCCACTTGTGTTTCTTGATTTGAGGCCTAGAGAGCGCAGATGACAGGCCTTCTTTGATCAGATGCCAACAGTATCCCCTGGTGTCACTTCTGCACGTCACCAAAGTTGCTCACATGTGGATCTGAATGCTGAACCTTGGCTTTCTCCAGATACGGGAGTGACCCGCTGGCGCCACATCCCCCGTGGTGATCAGCAATCAGAAGTAGCGCTTCCACTCAGAGGGCGGCAGCCAGAGCCACGGAGGCCACGCAGAGTTAGGGTCCAGCACCTGACATCCCAAGCAGCTTCCCTCTCGCTCCCTAACCCCCGGTCCTGAACTCGCAGCTCCCCAGCTGAGCGAGCCTAAGACCTGGGTGCTCAGACGGAGCATGCGAGCTCCTCTGTGGGTTCATAGTCCTCCGTCCAGGACAGGCAGCGTGGAGCTGCGTGCGCAGCAGGCACAGCTCATGGAGGAGTCCTCAGTCCGGCTCCTCATCCTGCCTCTGAGGCCAGCTGCCCATTCTCTGCCCCACGCCAGCAGAGTGGACTGCTTGCGTACAACTTGAAGGCACAACGTCCTTCTCAAAATCCTGTGGCTCTTCATTAGTCCTCACCCAGGAGCGTCTGCTTGTTCCTTGTGCTGCTAATGCTGCCTCTCCTGTTCCGACCGCTACTGTCCCCTGAAAGGAAGCAGAAGGGTCGAGCGCAGCACATGCCGTGGCACCGTGGGCACGCTAGGGGGGCTGAGCAGACGCTGTCGGGACCTGGGCCCGGCTACAAACTGCCGCGTTGCCACCACACCCACTGCCTCCTTGAGTTCGACCCAAGGTGCTCTTCCTGCCCTCGGCGCGCGAGCACGGTGAGTGCATCACCCTAGCTGGTTCAGGGACAGCTCGCCGAGCTGAGCTCCCCACGGGGCACCTGGCCGGTGAGTTCCCGTCGTCCGGTTTCCTGGGGGCTGACCGTGGCCTTGACGGCAGGTCGCCGTCCCGGGCCGGCACCGCAGCTGTGCGCGCGGGAGCGACTGGCTGAAGCAGTGGAGGCGCGCGGAGCCGAGGCCGCTGGCCCTGTCTGCACCGCGCACCCAGCCAGGGCGGTGTTCCCCGTTGAAGTGGGAGGGACAGAGCAGGCGGGATGTTCCGGGATGGCGGCGGGAAGGTCTCCCTCTCCCCTCCACGTGGCGAGACGCACACGGGGGGACGTGTCCCTGCGCTTTTCCTGTGGGCTCGGTCCGGGGTCTCAGACCTCCCGGCCGCACTCCTGTTCCGCGCAGCCGCTGGGATCCGTGCGTCTTGGTGTCTTCTGACGGGCCCGAATTCCTGCGCACGGTCTTCTGTGCTCTCGTCTGTGTGACATCCGCATGGGTTTTAAAAACAACAAGAACAGGGTGCCAAACGTGAGTTTTCTGCAGCGTGTAGGGAAAGGCTGCCGCCGGGGCTTGTGTCTCTAAGAGGCAGCCCTGGTTCAGGGTCACGTCCCAGCAGTGCCAGGCTTGGGAAGCCACTTCGCGTCCTCTCGGTGCCAGAGCTGTCCGGTCACATGGTGTGTGCCAGAGCCCAGAGTGCCAGCCCCACCTGAGAGAGCAGTCTCCCTAAGGATAAACATAGCCTCTGCTGACTTAGTGCAAAGCAGTGCTCGTATTAGAAACACATGTGTAACTTTCATCAGGTTTAAGCAGTGACTTATACCTGGTTCCTCAGCCCAGGAAGGGTGTGTTTTCCCGCTGGCGTCACCCCACTGCTCCCCGGCATGTGTGTGAAGGCGGGCACGTGCCTAATGCTTACATCTTTAGGGCAGTCTCCACTGAGCAGGACACATCTTAAAGTCCTTACTTTCCGCTGTGTGTCTTACTCCTCTCGATGGCCAGAGAACTTAGGGATTAACATACAGCAGGTGCTTAGGAAGGTTTTGTTGTTGTTGTTTGTGGGGGAGGGTTTTTGAGACAGGGTCTCACCCTGTAGTTCAGGCTGGCTCTGAGTTCATTATGTAGCCCAAGCAAGCCTCGAACTCAGCAATCCTCCTGCCTCTGCCTCCCGAGTGCTGGGATGACAGGCGTGAGCCACCACGCCCGGCACTGTGGTGTGTGGTACTGACTGCTGGTTGGTGGGAGTCATCATGCCCCATACTGTTGTATGTGGTTACCAGGGATCGAACTCAGGACCTTGTGCTAAATCTCCAGCCCCATGAAGTATTTATTTAACAAGTGTGTATGGAAGACAAGCACCTAATTATAAGTAGCAGTTCCGACCACATTATTAGTGAGAACTGGAAACCCCGGCTGCCCCTCAGCCCCACTATCTCTTCTCTCCCATCTTTTCTTGGACTCCTTCCTTAAGCCAAAGGTTTTAAATACAAAGTTAAAATATAAATTCCCTTAGGATCATAACCTTTCGTATCATCGGCTCTCTATAGCAGTGTACCCCAAGTAGGGGAACGGGTCAGGGGGACACATGGAGATGGACTCAGCTGTTCACACTTCAAGAAGGAATTTGATTGTCAGGAAGGATAGAAAGTGGCGTCTGGAAGGCGGCTGTCAGCCCATTCCTAAAAGCACCTAACATGGGTCACGAGAAAGTGGGCCAGTTTGTTTGTGAGCCACTAGCGAGAGCGCCTTCGGTGCTGGCAACCCTGGAAGGGTCGCGGTGAGGAGGGCGAGTGCTCTCCGACACCTTCGCCACTGCACCTGCGGCCGTGTGCTCCGCTGGCTCGGGGAGGACGCTCCAAGGGGCGGCTCCCGAGCTTCCCCATCGGGGCAGGAGTCGGCCTCGCACTCCCGAAGAGGAAGGGCGCCGAGCGCTCCAGGGGCGCGGTAGGACACGAAGGGCCGCGCCCTCGTCCCCGGAGGCCCTGGCTGCGGGTGGCGGGCGCTTGCTCCACCCTGTCCCCGTGAGCTCGCGTGCACGTCACGAAGCTTTTCCTTGTGTATCTGTGACTGAGCCCTCACAGCAGAGGCTGTTCGGGAACTAGGATTTTCGCTTCGTCGCGTGGCCAGCGGCCTTTGACCTCCACGGGGCTCAGAATGAGAGACCTAGAGGAGAGGCTTGTCACCGAAGGCTGTTTTGTCATTTCAGTTGTCCGGTCTCCAAGGCCGCGTATTTTTCTGGGTTATGATTTTACTCATCTCTGCAAGTGGATCTTAGTCATCATTCAGAGAAAAATTGTCTTCTGTCCTTTTATTATTTGATGAGAAATACTTCTATTTTAAAAGAAAGAATTTCAATTAAATTGTTTTCAACATATTTTTCAGTGCTGAGACCAACTAAATCTTAGTAATATAACTATCTCCCTGGTTTATAACAACAGTGACATGAACAGCCCAAGAAAAACCGGGAAACAGTATCTTTAAAAAGAGTGTGACTGTTATTAATTATAAACATTTGATAGCCTGGCCAGTGTGTGTTGAAAAGATTCGGTAAATGTATCTGAAGGAGGGCTGAAGTCAGCAATGAAAGCCAGATGGCTGAAAATGAAGGAGATTCCAGGCAATTTCTGAAGCTTTGTTCTAACATCCTTTTTAAACTAAACTTTTATTTCTTTGCAGCCGAGAACAGCTGAGTGGCCCAGAACAGATAAGCAGGGAAGAGGGCTCCCAGCTCCAGGGACAGGGCCAGGCCCCGGCCCTTCTCACACCTGCGGCCCCACCGCATCTGCATTCTCTGTGCTCAGACCTAAGTGAGCTCCTAGAGTATAAGGCACGATAAAGCAGCTTTAGATCCCAGTTGGAAAGAGAGTCTGGGGAAATGTCTTGAAGGTCACAGTCGCCTTTTTAAAAGCAAACTTCAGAATGCTCACTTTATTGTGCAATAACAAGATCCATGCAGTGTGTGATTTCTGATCTCCAATTTTCTTTTTGTATTAGCTGCAAGAAGGAGTTGTTTATTTTTTTTATTTTTGTATTAGAGCAGAAGGTGTTGTTTTTAACACAGGCATGGTCCCACTTCTGCGGTGGGGCTCTGTGGGTACCCTCAGCTTGGACCACTTGTTTTAAAGGTCATGGTTTCCACATGCTTGCTGAGAATCAGCTCTCAAGTGTGCACCCAGAGTGTCCACGTGCCGCCTGTTGGCTCTGTCCACACTGTTAAGTGCTTAAAGCAAAAGCACATCTGCACACACACACATTTGGAGAATTGATGCTGTTTGTCCTATTGTCCTACTTGGCAAATACAGGTGTGTCTTACACTGTCCCATTTTCTTCCACTGATGAGCATTGGCCTTGTATCCAGCTACACTACTAAATTTGGCAATTAAGTCTAGTAGTCTTTTGGTCAAATTTTTAGGCTCCATGATATAGAGAATCATGTCATCAGCAATAATGACAATTTAACTTGTTCCTTACCTATCTTTATTCCTTTTATCTTTTTCTTGCCTAATTGCTATGGCTAATGTTTCTAGCACTATAAGTGATATTAGTGGACATACTTGTCTTGTTCCTGATCTTGGTGTGAAAGGTTTCAGTTTTAACGATTTAGTATGATGCTGGCTGTTGGCTTCTTGTAAATAGCTTTCATTAGTTTGAGACAAAGTCCATCTATTTCAGTTTTCTGTAGGGTTTTGATCATGAATGGGTATTGGATTTTGTTGAATGCTTTTTCTGCATCTATTGAGAAAACCATATGGTTTTTGTCCTTGAGTCTATTAATATAATGTATTACGTTTATTGATTTATGTATGTTGAACCATCCTTGCATCCCTGGGATTAATGCAACTTGGCCAGGGTATATGATCTTCTTGACAATTCTCTGCATTCTGTTTTCCAGTATCTTGTTGAGGATTTTTATATCAATATTTATTAGGGAGATTGGCCTGTAGTTCTCTTTTTTGGTTGGGTCTTTCTCTGCTTTTGGAATCAAGGTAATGGTTGCTTCCAGGAATGAATTTGAAAGTTCTGCTTCCCTTTCAATTTCATTAAAGAGTTTGAGAAGTATTGGCATTTCTTTCAAAGTTTTATAGAATTCAGTAGTGAAGCCATCAGGACCAGGGCTTTTCTTTGTTGGTAGGATTTTTATTACATTTTCAATTTCACAGATTGCTAGTGGGGCATTGAACATTTCTGTATCTTCTACATTCAACTCTGGAGGTTCATGTGTGTCTAAAAATCTATCCATTTCTTCTATGTTTTCATTTTATTGGAGTACAAACTTTCAAAATATTTGTTTATTATGCCCTGGACTTCCACTGGATCAGTGGTAAATTCTCCCTTTTCATTCCTAATAGCATGGATTTGAGCCTTTTCCTTCCTTTGTTTGGTAAGGTGGGCTAAGAGTCTGTCAATTTTGTTTACCCCTTGGAAGAACCAACTCTTTGATTCATTGATTTTTTTTGTATTGTTTACTTAGTCTCCATTGCATTAATTTCTGCTCTGATCCTTCTAATTTCCTGCCTAGTATGAGCTTTGGGTTTGTCTTGCTCCTCTTTTTCTAGTAGCTTGAGGTTCAGCATTAGACTTTTTATTCGAATTTGCTCAGTATTCCTGGTGTAGGCATTCACTGCTATGAATGTACCTCATAGAACTGCTTTCATTGTGTCCCATAGATACCTGTATGTTGTACTGGGTTTATGATTTAATTGTAAAAACTGTTTAATTTCTTCTTTAATTTCTTCTGTGACCCATTAATGGATCAGCAGAGTGTTGTTCAATTTCCAAGTGTTTATGAGTACTTTAGAATTTGTTTTGCTATTCAGCTCCAATTTCAAGGCACCATGGTCCAAAAGTACATAGGGGATAACTTTGATTCCTTTGCATTTACTTAAACCTGTTCCGTGAACTAGCTTGTGGTCTATTTTGGAGAATGATCGAGCAGCTGAGAAGAATGTAAATTCTGACTTCTTGGTTAAAATACTCTGCAGGCCTCTAGTAAGTCCATTTGTTCAAAAGTTTGGTTTAGTTCAAGTATTTCCTTACTGATTTTTTTGTCCAGTCAATCTATCTATCAAGGCAGCAGGGTATCAATATCCCCTGGTACAATTGTATTAGTGCTTATCTGGCTTTTCATGTCCATTAGTATTTGTTTTACATAGTTGGGTACTTTAGAATTTGGTACATAAATACTTAAGATTGTTACTTCTTTCTCTTGGCTTGTTACCTGTATGAGAATATAGTGACTTTCTTTGTCTCTCTTAATCAGTTTTGGTTTGAAATCTATTTTGTATGCAAATAAGATAGCCACTCCTGCTTTTTTGCAGTTTCCTGTCACATGGAAAATTATTTTCCATCCCTTGATTTTTAGTCTATGTCTTTCTTTCTGAATTAGGTACGCAGCAGACTGTAGGATCTTGCTTCTTGACCCGTTCTGCCACTCTGTGTCTTTTAATTGGCACATTGAATCCATTGCCATTAATGGCTATGACTGATATGGACAGACTTAGAGCTATCATGTTTTTCTGTTCTTGGTTCTTTTCTTCTTTGCTTTTGCTCCTTCCCCAACACTTTCTTGTTTGGCCCAGCGGGTTGGCTCTGTTGGGTCTCATGGGTTTGTACTTTGCATTGTTTTTCTCCAAGAGTGCAGGTTTTATATTTGTGAAGTTTTTCAG
>PVIC010055363.1:0-11245 GCA_004025085.1 Thryonomys swinderianus
AAAAGAGGTGTCATTTGAATCTATAATGTTTTGAATTAGAGTCTAAAATTAGACTTTTTGGGTTTTTTGCTTGTTTGTTCTTCTGTTTTGAGACAAGGTCTTGTTCTGTAGTTCAGGCTGGCTCTGAACTCACTACATAGCCCAGGCAAAATTTGAACTCACAGCAATCCTTCTCCCTCTACCTTCCAAGTGCTGGGATTTCAGGCATAAAGCACCATGCCTGGCACTGTGGTATGTGGTACCAGGGATCAAACTTGGGACCTTGTGCTTGTCAGGCCATTTGTCAGAACACCAAGCTAAATCCCCCACCCTTGAGTGAATACTTTGTGTTAGTTTCATTTCAGAATTTTCAATGATTCTAGGGATCTTTGTTGGAACTGCTCTCCTTTCCCTATTAAATTTCCTTAGAATGTTAAACAAAATCTGGTTCTACATATTATATTTTTCTATTTATCTGAATGTCTATCCTTGAAGCAATACCATATGATATTGCTGAAAGTTTCATCATATTAATCCTTGAATTAGATAGTATGTCCCATTCAGGATTGTTCATCTTCTTCTGAATTGGGTAAACAAAAATTTAAGAATTGTCCAGATCAGGTCGGGCATTTAGCTCAGTGGTTCTGGTGTCTGTCTTGCAAGCACAAGGTCCCAAATTCAATCCCCAGTACCATATACCACAATGCCAGGTGTGGTAGCTCATACCTGTAATCCCAGCGTTTGGGAGGCAGAGGCAGGAGGATGCTGTGAGTTCAAGACCAACCTGGGGTATATAGTGAGTTCAGGGACAGCCAGAATTACAGAGCCAGACCTTGTCTAAAAAAAAAAAGAATTGTCCAGATAATTAATTCCAACAAGAAATTGGTGTGTCTCTACATTTATTTAGATCATCTTAAACTCATGAGTGCTTTCTAAGTCCTAGAGTACAAATTTGGCACATATTTTCTCATATTTATCTTAGGTATGTCATATTTTTGTGGTACCAGGGATCAAACTTGGGGCCTTGTGCTTCCAAGGCAGGCACAGTACCACTTGAGCTAAATCTCTGGTTAGGTATGTCATATATTTGATGCTACTTTAAAATGCACTTTAATAGCTGTAATCCCAGCACTAGGGAGGCAGAAGCAGGAGGACTGCTGAGTTCGAGGCTTGCCTGGACTACATAGTGAGCTCAGGGGCAGCCTGAACTACAAAGCAAGACCCTGCCCCCTCCCCCACAAAGAATACAGCTGGAGTTTTGGAGTCATGTAAATTTGACAAAAACAAATGTGGCAGACCCTGTACAGGAAAAGTATAGGATGGGGAAAAGAGAGGCAGACTAAAGTTCAAGAAAAGAACAAAATACTGAATTTTTTTTTTATCTAGAGCTCCCTGTCAAATATATTGAGCTCACAAGCTCTCCCAGGAGACAATTCAGCTGCAAGCACAGGTTGTTCTCAGGCCTTGAACTCACTTTTCTAAGTAGATACACTTCTTGTCGTTTGTGCTCACAGTGCCATCTAGCAACCGACAAACTGGGGAACAGCAAGGGATTTCCGTGTTCCAGAGCCTGAAAGAAAGAAGGAAAGAAGGTGGGGGGGGGGCGAGGGAGGAAGATGGAAAGAAAGAAAAGAAAATGAAAGGCAAATGTTGCCAGGCGTGGTGGCACACACCTATAATCCCAGCATTTGGGAGGCAGAGGCGGGAGGATTGCCGAGAGTTTGAGGTCAGCCTTGGGCTACACAGTGTGAATTACAAGGAGAGACCCATTCTCAAAAACAAGCAAATGAAGAGCAGCCAGTTTAACTAACTTCTGGGAAAAGGTGGACGTCCAGAGAGAAGTAATTATTATGCTTATAGCAGGACTTTTAAAAATACTGACTTCAAACCTGAAACAATATATAACTTACTGCAGTACGTATAATTCATGATTTCCTGCAGAGGTACAGCGAAGACAGGACCTGCTCCCCGTTTCTTCGCCCTTCCTACACTTAATGCAAGGATTAAAGATTGCTGTGATTCTCATTAGGTTGATTTCATTTGCAAGCAGCATGTTCCAGATCATGTTAACATGAATTTACATCTGTTCACTGAATGTAAAACTGGTATTTAAACTACGTAATGTTTATGCTTGAGCAACTGTTTATGACTTGGGTGGGCTGACACGTTTTCCGATTCAACCGCACTATATGTATTAAGATGAAATCTCTGACAGGTTTTTATTCTTTAAAACATTTTCTAATATGTAAGAAGAGCTGGGCGTACTGGCACCAAATGTTCATTACGCGGCGGATGATAGGTATCTTGCCGTTCTGACATTTTCCACACCGGCCGAAATCAGCACTTCCGGACCTGCACCGCGTCCCGCAGGAAATACGTCATCTCACCGCGCAGCTGCCAGCCTGGCCGAGCGCAATGGGAAGGTCGCACGGTCCTGTGGGTGGAGGGGAGCGGCAGGGTGACGTCATGCAGTGTGCGCGGAGCGGAGCGGTCCGTGCGTGCGGCACGTCCACCGGTTTCGGTTTATTTTGTTTGTTCTTGTTTGGGGTTTCGAATTTGACCCTGCTGTTTTTTTCGCTGCTGAGTTTTGTTTTACTTTGTTTTGTTTTGTTTTGTTTTGTTTTGTTTTGTTTTGTTTTGTTATTATTCCCATTGTAACGCTGTTTTCTGGTGACTTACGGAAATTTTCCATCAGCCACTTTTCCTGCAAAGACTTGGATGTGTAATTTACATTTAAAATTGTTCTTCCTTTTCAATAAATGATTTTCATTTCTGTCCATTTGCCATTCAAGTATTTATCAGTGATCGTGAACTCATTTTTAAATTCACTTGTTTAAATCTTATTATCCTTAAGTTTCAACCCTTTCCTCATCTTCTCTCGCACTCTTCTGCTTTTCAACAAGTGACCTTTAGTATGAGAGGATTTCTAGAGATTTTAACATGAACTTGCCCTGGCGTCTCCATATTCCATTATGAAATATTGTTTATTTTTTTAAATGTTCAAGGTTTGAAAGAAAAAAAACTTCCTAAGTATGATTTAGTACAGTTACTGAAACTTGCAGTTCTGTGTATTCTGACTGTTCTTACTGCGGCATCCTGTCCCTTCCCTTAAGGTTGATCATTCAGTCCCAGGATTGTTCAATTGATCTGGTATTTTTTACTGTTTAGATTACTCTCCTAGTCCTGGATAGCTGTTCTCCGCCATATCCTCCTCTTTTTTTCCTTTCTTTTCTTAGAAAAAATATTAGCCAAACTTCACAGTCCAGAAGTCAGCATTTTTATAAATTGTAAGGTAGTTTGATCCCTGGGACTGCAAAACATAAAAAATAAAAATAAAAATTGTAAGGTATTTTTCATTGCTAATTCTAAATTACTGTTTGAAGCTTTACAGATCCTGTGGTCTCTGGCCGCTAATCACCCTTGCAGGTGGGGCATGAGAGCAGGCTACATTTTATGGAAATTAACAGGCCTGGCAATAACCAGGAAAGATTTATTACAAATGCAGGCTTTGAAAGGATGAGATCATTTCTGAGCCTGTAGCTCACACAGCTCCTTGCTCACACGAAATACTGCTACAATTAATACAATCTGAAGTCATGGATGTTTTTGTTTTTATTGATTATACCTTCATTTCATAGTCTTAATTTTTAAAGCAATCAAAGAAGGTAAGAGAAAAAGAAGAAGCCTCTATATAAATACTAAAGTCTGTTAGACTTTCTGTTTGCTGCTGCTGTATTTTAATGTGCTATTGTTACCCAGAAGTCATGTTAACTATCCGAAGTGGCTTGAAATATGAGCATATTCTAATAAAAGAAAAGAAAATGGAAAAATGATTAAAATTGTAATTGAAAGTCCAGCTTCCAGCACTAATTTCAGCAATTGAAAATTGGAATAATTGTGATGTGTATATATAATGTACCAATAAATTAAATGTTAAAAAATAAAATTGGAGTATGTGCCAACATTAAGGTTTTGCGAGTCTTCTGTTCTTTTTTTAAATTTAAATCTTTATTGTTACATTTTCAACATCGTGATCGCACACAATATTGAGAATTTGTACCAGCATATGACACAATTTGTCATTTTTCCATTCCCCTACACACTCTACAACTCCCCACCCCTATATACATAAGCTTTGTTTCCCTTTTTATAATTACCATCTTACTTTTCCCCTTGATACTTGCCCCTACACCCCATTTCCCTTTGAATATTTTCTATTCCACCATATCTACCATATATTTCAGAGGGGGGGCCTCTTGTTCTTACATATGTTTATAAATGCATTAAATAAGTATTACTACCTTTGCATGGTCAAGACCATCACCATTACTATAGGTATAGGGACCAGGATATTGAGGGTTTTTTTTTTTTTGAGACAGGGTCTCACTTTGTAGTCCAGGCTGGCCCTGAGCTCACTATGTAGCCCAGGCAAGCCTCGAACTGAGCAGTCCTCCTACCTGTGCCTCCTGAGTGCTGGGACTACAGGCATGAGCCATAACTCCTGGCATCATGGTATGTAGTATTGATGTCTGGTGGGCATGAGTCACTACATGTGGTATTTTATGTAGTTACTGGGGATTGAATCAGGGACCTTGTACTTGCTAGGCAGGTACCAGAACCACTGAGCTAAATTGAGATTGTGGGGATTTTTTTTTACATAAATCACTATAATTTTCGGTTTTTTCAAAAAGTCATATTGTACTATATTTAAATAATTCCCTATTAATTTATTTAACAACATGCAAAGTGGAAAATAGTTTTCATTTCTACTGTCCACCTTTTTGTGTGTGTGTGTGTGTGCCAGGGATCAAAATCAGGACCTTGTGCTTGCAGCCAGGTGTTGGAATCACTGAGCTAATTCCTCTGACCCTCACTCCTGCTTTCATTTCCCGAAAATTACCATGCTTAATCATTGACATAACTCGTTTTCACTGAACACAATTTTTAAAATTGTCATGAGTCCTTCTATTTGTGGTTTTTAAAAATTTTGTTCTGGGGGGCCAGAGGGTTAGCTCAGTGGTTCTGGCACCTGCCTCGCAAGCGCAAGGTCCTGAGTTCGATCCCCGGTAACCACATAGAATGCTGGGCGTGGAGACTCACGCCCACCAACAGTCAACACCGCATACCACAGTGCCGGGTGTGGTGGCTCACGCCTGTAATCCCAGCACTTGGGAGGTAGAGACTGGAGGATTGCTGAGTTTGTGGCGGCTTGCCTGGGCTCCATGGTGAGCTCAGGGCCAGCCTGAACTACAACGCGAGACCCTGTCTCAAAAAAAATTTTTTTTTTGTTCTGTTAGGGCTGGAGATTCAGCTCAGTGGTTCTGGCACCTGCCTAGCAAGGGTCAGGCCCCTGGTTCAATCCCCTGCAACCACAGAGAACAATACTGGGCACCCAGTAGCAATCAGTACCACAACCATAATGCTGGGTGTGGTGGCTCACACCTGTAATCCCAGTATTGGGGAGGCAGAGGCAAGAAGATTGCTGTTGAGTTTGAGGCTTGCCTCAGCTACATAGTGAGCTCAGGGCCAACCTGAACTACAAAGCAAGACCCTGCCTCAAAAATAAATAAATAAACTGGGCGTGGTGGCTCATGCCTGTAATCCCAGCACTTGGGAGGTGGAGACAGGAGGATTGCTGAGTTTGAGGTTTGCCTGGGCTACATAGTGAGCTCAGGGCCAGCCTGAACTACAAAGCGAGACCCTATCTCAATAAACAAACAAACAAATAAATAATCTGATGTTCAAAAAATTTTGTTCTGATATATTTATGTGTTTTAAAATTAATTTTTAAATAATATAAGATTGTTTAAAATGTACCTATTTAGAAGGTAAAGAAAATGCAATTTTGCATTGGGTAGAAATATGGCTAGGGTCTAACTACAGCACGGACAAGAACAAATTTATAATCAATGAACAGGATGGTATCAGGGGACAGAAAATTACCAAGATTTTTACCAAGGTTTAGTGGCAGGTAGAGGATTTTGACTAAATTGGCATAAGAGACTTCTTGCTGAAGAGGCTTGCTGGCTAACATGATCAGTCATCAGCCCACAGGGGTACAGTAGGAGAAGGAGTTACTGAGGAATACAAGAAAGAGGAAATATCAAGGACTACAAGAGGGAAGAGATATCAAGAATTAGGGTCCTAGATAAACTAAGTTAAGGGTTTGTTACTTCAACTGGATCTTAGAAGTATATAGGTGGAGGGGGGCAGAGATTTGGCTCAGCGATTCCGGCACCTGCCTCGCAAGCGCAATAATCCTGAGTTTGATCCCCAGTAACAACATACAATGCTGGGTATGGTGACTCATGCCCACCGGCAACCAGTACCACACACCACAGTGCCAGGCATGGTGGCTCACACCTGTCATCCCAGCAATTGGGTGGCAGAGGCAGGAGGATTGCTGAGTTCCAGGCTTGCCTGGGCAGCACAGTGAGCTGAGGGCCAGCCTTTACTACAAAGTGAGACCCTGTCTCAAAAAAAAAGAAGAAGTGCTCGCTTCGGCAGCACATATACTAAAAAAGAAGAAGAATATAGGTGGGCCAAGAAAAAGGTACAATAACCTGAATGAAGAATGGATGAGCAGAGTCTTTTTCAGGGTGTTCAAGGAGATTTGAACCGCATATATCAGGAGAATACTGATTTCAGTGTGTACTTGTTAGGGTGTTTCATGTCAGGTTCTCCTGAAGTAGAGAATTACATGTGCAGTATGGTCTGTGAATTTCACTGTGGTTTAAATGAGAAAAGGAAGGATGGGCCTGAGGACACAGCCCCCAGATAGTGTGCTTACGTGTCGGTGAGGCCCAGTGTTCAGTCGCCATCACAGTCCCTAAAAACATGTATTTCAATTTTTTTTGAGATGGGGTCTCAGTTCTTTGTAGTTCAGGCTGGCCCTGAGCTTACTATGTAGTCCAGGCAAGCCTCGAACTCACAGCAGTCCTCCTGCCTCTCGTTACCAAGTGTTGGGATTATAAGCATTATGGTATGTAGTGCTAATTGCTGGTGGGCATGAGTCACAATGCCCAGCGATGTGATATGTATTTCATGGGATTGAATATAGACCTTGCTCTTGCAAGGCAGATGCTGGAACCACTGAGCTAAATCCCTGACCCTGTTTTTTAAAAATTATTTTTATGGGCCAGAGGGTTAGCTCAGTGGCTCCAGCCTGCCTCACAAGTGCAAGGTCCTGAGTTCAATCCCCGGTGACCACATACAATACTGGGCGTGGAGACTCACGCCCACTGGCAATCAATACCACATACCACAGTGCTGGGCGTGGTGGCTCACGCCTGTCATCCCAGCACTTGGGAGGCAGAGGCAGAAGGACTGCTGAGTTCGAGGCTTGCCTGGGCACCATAGTGAGCTCAGGGCCAGCCTGAACTACAAAGCGAGACCCTGTCTCAAAAAAAAAAAATTATTTTTATAGTACAAGAAATAGTGTTGGAACCTACATCCCTAGACATACAATAAACTAGTATATAAAATTCTCTAAGAGATGGGGTGGGGATTTAGCTCAAATGTTACCATGCCTAATTGGAAGCAGAAGGACACGAGTTTGATTCCTGGTACCACCAAAGGGAAAAAAAATTCTCTAGGAAATATTTATGCAGTTAAGACCTATTCCTAAAGAATCTTGCTAGATGTGACATTTCTTTCAGAATCTTCTCAAAAGATGGCAAGATCATCCTTCATTCATTTTTCTAGAAAACCCCAGAGACATTCTTATATTATAAAATATGGGCCACCTTTTTTATAAATTTGTGTGCATAATTCCAGAATTTTGCTACTCTTTGTTTCTCTTACCACATGCTTTCCCACATCGCGACATCTATGTACAAGGTCACCAAAGATCAAAGAAGGACTAGCAAAACGGAGAAGAAGAAAAGGCTGATGAGGCATTGTTGAAAGAATCTGAGGGTGCATTTTTGTACATTGTTTTACTGGAATGCTGTCCATGTCTGGCATGTTATTCTTTAAGTACCAGCCTATAATGTGGGATGTAACACATTTGCATACAGATGTAGGGAGTGTACTTTCACATGCACAACAAATTCCTGACATGAAGACACCAGTAGTCTTCTTCAAAGATCAAGTATATTTTCCTTTACTCAGCCTGGGACTTGTTTCTGTTGCTTCTGTTGCTTCATGCTTCCTTCCTTTCAGTTTATTCTGGAGAACGTGACACAGTTCTCTGCTTAACCAAATGTTATTCGGATCCTTGCAGGCTCATTTGTGTACTTCACCAGAAGACACGGTTTTATAAAGAAACTGAGTAAGTCAGTGTATCAAGAACCACATCCCCATGCTCAGTCCATGATTGTGTTGCTCACCAGCACTACCTCCCACATGTTGCATGACCTCTCTGGCCCATCATCACCAGGAATCCTGTTGAACTAATGTAGCCACAATGTCCTCTTCTGTAAATGTTATGTCTCTGTAATTTTCCATCCACTCATCCTCACTGTGATCTTTGCTATAAATTACTGCTTCCCTAGATGTGCTCTAGATTGAACTCAATTTTTCTCCCCCTGTGAAAAACCTATTGCTGTGGCCCTTCAACTTTTCCATGATGGGTCTGAGTTAAATATTTCTACTGGGTGTCAGAGTAACAGCATCCGGCTGATTTTCAGCCAGAGATGTAGTACACGACAGCTGTGCATTACATAGCTCTTGAGAAGAATTTTCAACAGGTTGATACCTAAAATGAGCAGTTAATATTAGCACTTAGTGTGGATTTTTAAAATATTAACAATGTCAATTATATATTTCTTTTCACCTGCTAGATATTAACAAAACGAGTCATTGTGGCTACGTCCCTTCCTTGGGGTCCTCGTCCAAATCCTAGGCCTGAAGAAGGAAGTGACACAATCACCGACTCTCTTTAGATTGTGGGAAGCCAGCCTATGAGCCCGCTCCTGACTGGAGCCTGAACAAGGATGAGAGACAAGGAAGACAAAAGTAGCTCACAGCGCAGGGCCAGGGGCCTGCGCCTCTGTGCACAGGAGCCCTGAGCCTTTGCTCACCTCGCTTTCATTCACTTAGGTACAGAATCAAGCATTCAAGGTAATAGAAGTTCATCTACTTCCTGCTGTCCGTAGTCTTTGCGCAAGCATCCAGCATCTCAGATTTCCTGTAGGGTTTGCCATGTTCCAGCATGCCTACAGGTTGGCAAAGGGCGCACAGCCTGTCGTTTTTCTTGTCCATACACACAGAGAAGGTCAATTAGGCTCAATCCTCATTCTCGGGTCTCCTGCACAAGAGCGTCTTTTGAAAGCTCATTTCCAAGTTTTCTTTGACTGCTGCTCTAACAAAAGCACTAGAACATGGGGCATGTTCTAGAACTTAATACTAAGAGCATGGGGTCAGTATTTGTTCTGTCCTGGTGAAGGTCTCCTTTACTGCGTCTCAAAGTAGCAGGTGACATCAGAGTGGCAGCATGGATAAGAGAGACAGGAGTCACACGGGGAGAAGGAAGCCAGGGAGCAGGGGGGACCCAGTCTTCCTCTTCTACCTTGACACACACTCATGGGAACTAATCCCCGCAAGAGAACGCTGCCAATTCCTTTGAAGGATGATGCCCCCAAAGCTTAAATATTCCACACTAGAGCCCACCTCCTCAGCGGTAGGCCATCTCTCAACACCACTACCTTGGGCACCGAGCCTGCAGTACATGAACACCCCTGTGCACCTTGTCTGAGAGGTTATAAACACCAAAAGGCAGGAAGGGGGGCCAATGAAACACAAGCATCTGGCACTAAACAGACGGGGGACAGAGAGCGGGAGATCCTTCTACTCCAATGACAACGTTCTCACCATTTGCTACAGTGGAGTATGGAACAGTCTGAACCTCAAATGCACATCTTATGAATGACTCAACATTGGAATCCTTTCTCGTTTGTAATGTGAATGTTGTAGAAATTCTGAACTACAGAAAAAACTGAAAGCTTTACTCAAAGAGGTAGAGGAAAAATCAAGACTTTAATGACTGGTCGGCCCAGTGAAGTCTAGACTTCAGAAAAGCATAGGTGACAGGGGAGGTTTTGTATTGCAGTTTTTGTTATATTTACTGGTTTGTTTGTTTGTTTGTAGTGCCAGGGATTGAACCCGGGCCCTTGTGCATCCGAGGTTGGAGCCGTACTGCTTGAGCTAAATTCCCAGGCCTCGTATTGCAGTTTCTAGGTGGGCGGGAGCTGGGGCATGTCACAGAGCCAGAAGTTTTTAGCAGATGTGCAGGTGTCACAAGTGACTCCACAGCTCCCCCTGAGAGGCTTCCGTTCGGAGCAGGTTGTCCACACAAGGTAACAGGACACTCAGCTTTGATACGAAGCTATGAAGGTAAGGCAAGCGGGGTATATAAAAAAGACTTCAGGCTCGACAAGATAACATACATTGTGCAGCTAGTGAACCCGACAATATAAAACAGGGCCTTAGTCTAACAGAAAGAATGTACACCGAGAAGCACAAGATCCTGAGTCCAATCCCCAGTACCACAAAAAGAGAAGAAAGTAATTACATTGCGAACATTAAAGCTATCAGGATATATGTCTATCTTATAGTGCTTCGCAATGTGATTATATTCAAGTGTGGGGCGCAGACCCTGCTGGAGGAGACCTTTCAGGCCTGGAGATCTGCACTGGGCGCTGCACCAACTAGCAGCTGCGAGATCTGCACTATGCCAAACAGCGCTGCCCAGCTCCCAAGATGCTCTGCGACCTCTGGATCGCTGCACTGGGAGGCCTGACTGAGAAGGTAAATGACCTCTGACTGGGACCCCTGACCTCTCTTCCTCAAACTGGCAACATGTTGTTTTCCTTCCTGTTCCTGTGTAGGTTCAGACTAAATTTGAATAGAGTTAATTAAGTGTGTGCTAGTTGACATCCTTCTGTTTGTGTGCTGATTTCCTGGGTGCTTTGTTCCTGTTTTTCTTCTCCTATAAGAAAAAATGTAACCATTTTTGAGGCCATGTTGGCCCTCTGAAAAAGTATAAATACAACCTGCTCAATAAACGGGTGCCTGCTCAGTATTGACTGAGAGGCCCTCCCGAGCCCATTTTCCTGTCTTCTTCTCTTTTCTTAATCCGCGCCCCTCGACTTCACGACCCCGCTGTTTTGTCCGGCTGGCTCCGGCATTCAAGCATAAAGAGTTACCTATTGGGAAGGTTGTAGGCCCACTTGTTTCTAGAAAAATAGTAGCAAATTGCAGCCTGGTTGTTCTAAGGCCTAAGGGTTTAAACATTTCTGTATTATGAACAGAGATAAGGTGCTAG
>PVIC010055364.1:0-11259 GCA_004025085.1 Thryonomys swinderianus
CAAACTCACTATTCTTTAACCAGTCCTCTTCAACAGTGAAAACTACTTCCTGGAACATCCACCTTCAATTTAATCAACTGATTAACAGAAATGCACAAGATCCTCATTTCTCTCAACATATCATGTCTTGAATATTATTGGTCTCCCACCCGCATTTATAGAAAATTAATTCCTGGGAAGGGCTTATTCAAAGTCACTTTCTGGACTCAGCTAATGGAGTTAATAAAATGTGTTAGTCACATTTGTTTCCATTATGTAAACTTGCCATATAACAAGCAAATATCCTCCAGCCATTTAAAATCATGATTTGTTTCTATTCAATTCCAGTAATTCATCTTTAATTCATTGGTATTAGTATTGCATCTCTTCATTGAGCTTTAACATAAATCATAGACTGATACTGAAGGAGAAAACAAAATGACCTCATGCCTAAATCTTAGTCTCTCTTTTGAAATGTGTTATTGTGAATTCAAACAACAGAATAAGTCAGGCTATTTTAAAGCTCTATATCCATATTTTAGAGTCAGGGTGGATAAAATGAATCACTTAACTAAATGTATTCCTAACCTAAAGAAACAAAGAGAGACTGAAGAATCGAGAGCAATAAACAAAAATATTTTTTAAAATTTCAAAGAAAATAAGAGCCAGGCTGAAGTTTGAAGATGATATAAGGTAACAAAAGGAGAATAATATAAAAATAAGCTATTTTATGGCCGAATTATTCAAGCATACACTCAAAAATATTTAAAATTCTCAGATGAAAACCCATCAGAGAATACAGATGATCAAGGGGGCAGGAAAGGATATTTAGAGTTAAAAAAAAAGAACAAAGGTTAGCAGATAGCTGAAAAATAAAAGAAAATAAGATAAGGTTTAGAATGAAGCAGGCTGCAAATAAGAAGGTGATAAAGAGAAAGGAATTCAATCCCTTACACCAGAAGTAACTGAAGGAGAAAGTCCTACTTTAAAAAGGCACACTCTAGGCAGTAAAGATATGTAGGCTGTCCCAAGGAGCTAAATGCCTCCGATTGAATATATTTCCCTCCTCATGGTTTTGTCAGTAGCTTCTATAGGAAATTTGATCCCTTGGAATGAGCGATGTGAGATGCACATTTTCATGTTCAATTTATTACTTTTTAATGAAGACTAGGTCACAGATCCATAACAAGTCAATAGCCCAGTCCTAAATCTTATTTTAAGTTACCACCGCCAATGCAACTCACTGGTTTACTCATTAGGCAGAGTTCTATATGGCTTATGGAAAGAAGCCATGGGAATAATTTTCGCTCATCATTTCTTGAGGCCAAACAAAACAGCAAAGCTGTTTCTAAAGCTTCTTAGAAGCAACACATTCACTAAAAATTCATTCATTCTTACTATCCATTTTTTCTCCAAAATTTGAGGAGACAGTCTACCATGAAAACTACAAATACAGGGCAAACAAAAAGGATTACATTAAGGATAATAGCAAATGAACAACAGAAAAAGAAATCCTTTTACAAAACCTCAGGTTTTGTCTTATGTTTGTTTATAATGTTAAGTATGAAATCCTGGGTTTTCCACATGCTATGTGATGACACTACCAAGCTACAACCCCTGTTAGAATATGAGTTTTAACATGGCTTTTAACATGAAGCTTATTCAGCAGATTTTAATCTGGTAGCTAAATATCAAGTCACAAAGACTAAAAAAGTTATGTTAGAATTCAACTAGAGGAAGAATCAAACTGCACGGTTCTTTTTCTGTCCAATGAATAAATCAGCAAGCAATGTTGTTAGTAACATTTTCAAAATAATAAAGTCTTCAGATTAGTGAGTTAGTGCCATTTCACTTATTCACTCTTTGCATTGCTTAGGAATGTCGTGAAAGTGTCTTCCTTTGATGCCCATGAATAATGATGTTATTACTAAGTATACAGATTTCTAGATTCCCAGTTCACTCTTTCTCCAAGCAATCAAATGAGGAGAAGGCCCAAGACTCTACAACCAAATGTATGAATTTGGGACATGGAGCTATATAGCCCTTTGTCTTCCATGTAGCATCTCAGGAGACCATGTCCTGTGGCATCTTCAGAGAGCTCTGAGTCTGTTGTGCCTCTTCATAAATGGATCTGATTCTTAAACCTCAGAACTGGCCCCACAGGTTGCCTACCATGCACCTCTGAGTGCTTCTGCCTCAGGTTGGGTTGACCTTATGCTTGCAGAGCCTGCCTTTCCTCTTTTGTAGACTACATGGCTTCTCTCTTGCAGAAATTTGGCCTAAAAGTACTTTCCACTGATCATTTGTAACAGTATCTGAAACTTCGTGAACCATTTTGTATTTAACATAGCTCTTAGAGCTGGTAACATCTTACCCAACATATGTTTGCTGATCTGTCTCATGAATTTTTTAATATCCCAATGACAGCAATTCGAATTGGTAGTAAATGTTTGCAAAAATCTGTAAAGAATGCACAAAAATATCACAGTTGATAACCCTAACCCAGGTTTCATAATAATTATCTCTTTCAATTTTGCCTTTGCTTCCTTGAAGTTGTTTGCTGAAGATGTACACTGCATAATTTATCCTTTGTCCAGTGATCTGCATTAACATTTAGTAAATGACTAACTAAACATCTAAATAATTTTCATTGCATTAACTGCATGGATTCACTAGCTGAGTGGAAGATGATCAAACACAGACATCTACTACTCTAAATTACAAAAACATAAAAGAAAATGCAGAGAGATAAACATCACAAGCAGAAACAAATGGAATACAATAAAATGTAGGCCAACTGAAACTGCAAACAGCCTTAAAGATATAAGCATATTCTAAGTGACTTTTGTCTCCTAAAGACAACGGCATATGTGTACATATGTTGACATAGAGAAAAACATAAACTTGACGCAGTTCTTTGGAATGAAAAGTATGACCAGTAGGTGATTTTTGCTTTACAATATTGTGTACACTTCGGTTCCACAGCAGAAGCTCAGGTCACAGTTCCCAGCTCTTTGTTCTGATGATGAGAGCTCTGTTTACTTAACCCAGCAGCCGAGGTACCATTTGTCGGTGAGAATTGAAATGCATCACAACTATTCAGATGATGGAACGTTTGACCAAATTGTTATTTCAGATCAATACATATCCACTGGGGTCTGAAAAGCAGTTTTAAATTTTCCATGACCTACTATTTTTTTCGCCTAAATTCTGCATATCTGACTGGTTGTACAAAATCGAAACAAATAACTAGCTGTATAAAACCTGAACATCTAACTTTCCAGTGTACAATAAGATTACATGATTTGCACCCCTTGATTTCCCCTCGTCCCTTATTTTCCTCCACGTTTCTGACAGGGGTCCTGTATTTGAATCTGATTAATTCCCTTCTTCTTTGTTATCCCTAATTATAGAGCTGTCAATCTCCAGATCCACAAAAGAGGGAAATTTGAAAACATTCTGGGCTTGTATTATACTATTGAATGCATTGTGGGGTTTTTTTTTCATATAGCTGTAAGGAGACAGCTTTAAATGAACTTTTCACAGGAAAAAATAGGTGAGTGTTTAATAGGGAAAAAAGGAGTTGACAGATATATAATTATTTTAGTGTCTCCATTTTGCTGCTTTCTTCCTCTTTGTCGGCTGCCTCCCCTCTTGACTCACCAGCACAAGCCCACCCCCCAGAAGTGACTTGCTTCAGTGTCCTTTCATCGCATGTACAAAGGCAAATGCTTGGAATTTCTTTTCTCAGGTGAAGCTAGAAGAGTTGAGCTCCAGAAGAGGGAGAACTAAAGCCTTCAGGAAAACAGAGGACCTGCCCCGGGTGGGGGAGGGGGGAAGCAGTAGACATAAAAGCTTTAGAGAAAGAACTAACTTGTAATTGATGGTGTTCAACACACACCCCCCTATTCTTGTAGGTACAATCCAAGAGGATTCATTTAAGTCAGCCAAATTTTCTCAATCAGAAAAGTCAAGAGAGAAGACAGGTGCAATGTCAGAAGTGAGCTTCCCTCTGAATGGCTGTCAGTATGTGTGATCCCTCCACCAGTTACGATGTAACTGGTATAGAAGAAGGAAGCAAAACAGAAGATGCAGAAGAAGGAAGCAAGGATCAGAGGTGGTATACTAATAATATTCTGCAAGTGGAATGGAAAGGCAGGTGGAAATTTCAGGTAGAGAAAGATACCAATTTAATGAAGAGCAGGCTTCCTTTGTGTGTGACAGTCCTGTCACTTGAATGTAAATAGAGATGTCACCGACACAAAGAAGTCTTGGAAATGCACACTCTAAGGACTCAGGAAGGCGGTGACTGCTTCAGGACAAGGGCCCATCATACATTTCTGAACCTCACTATCAAAAGCATATTCCTTTTAACCCTAGATTTCTGTAACTGACCAAAGGAAAATGAGAGATTACTATCTATTAAAATGTCTATTTTTGAAATTATGTTACTTATTTATAAGTTTCAATGTAAATAGAAGAACATAAAAATAATTGTAGATAAAGTTAAAGGACATAATACTACATTATGTCTTAATTATAATTAGGTGATATTGACTGATCTGTTAGATACTATACTGTGAATATACTTATACAAAGAAGGAAAGATGCACTAGAAAGTTGATTTAAAAACATTGCCATCTTTATTTAAAGAATGTATACCCTGTATTATCTCTTGGAATTTTATATGAATCCTGTGGATATATATTTGTATGATTTCAAAATAGATTAATTCTCTTAGTAGCTAGATTGCTGAATGAACTTTAATGACAAATGTCTGAAATTGGTAAAAAGTTTATTAGTGGAATACCTACAACAGTGTATCTTTGTACACCCTTTAGTTTTGTATAACTAACTCCTTCAACTCATTGTCTAAAATCAAGAAAGGATGTACAAATTACTTTAAAAAAGAATTATAATAATATCAATTATCCTAAGTGCAGATATATTCAATTGTCTACAGCCTAGGTTTTGAAACATCCCTTTCCTTCATAAAAAATATTATGATCTATTTTTACCCTATTGTAAGGTTGTTACTTCCTTTCTTTTATTGTACTTTAATTATCTGTAAATATATAAACATAAATTTAAATATCAGAAAACTTTGATCCTATGACTCTGACATAATCATATATTTCACTCATGACATGGAAAATAACAGCACAATATGTGAAAAGTAACTTTATTTCAAAGCGAACTGGGATGAATGTTAGACGGTCTAGGGAAAAATGCTAGTGGAATTTCACATAAATCTGTCTGTTTTGTCCAAATGCAAATTAGTTTAATATTTGGTCACAACTCAAATGATAATAAATGACTCATGACTGCTAGGCTGGTGATAATGGTGAAGTATGTTTTAATTTTTTTTCTAGCAGACTAGTTCAATCAATCAAACCATCAAAAACTGTGTGATGAATAAACCTATGTGTATATCTTCCAGCTTTAAAATTCCAAATGCTATCATAACATCGGCAAAATATAATACTAAATGTTTGGATCATTTTGAAGTATTTATGCATGAAATGATAAGTGAAACTAAGAATTTTCTTTAATGATCTGTATGGTAATGAGATATTTAGCACGTTACACTATTATTCAAAAACACTGCTTTATCCTTTGCTTTCACATAGGAGCGCTTTGCCCTGCCTCTTGCAATTGGCCTCAGCTACATAAATTAGTTGGGACAAAGGCACAGTCGCAATCATGCTGCAAGAAGAAACCTGAAGAATGTATCATGCAGTTGACTCTACTGTCTTTCACCAGTTCCAGTCATTCTGTGAGACACTCTCCCCGCTTAGCCTCCTTGCCCGAGGATGATGAGTAACAACTGAACAAAGTGACCGAACCGGCTTAGAGATCAGTAACTGGGCACTGCACCGAGGAGCCAAAGTGGAGATGGCAGTTATTGGAAACCCACAGACAGGTTTGTGAATCAGCGGAGATTAACAGAGCTCCTACAGTTAATCCGCAGATGTATGAGAAACAGGAACTTTGTTATTACATGCTGTATTTCATTGTTGCCTAGCAATAGCAGACTCACATAAAAGTCAACATTTACCTATTGATCTGTTACTACGTGCCAGACGCTATCCAAGAACCTACATGATCGATTTATTTAATCTCCACTATAATTCTATGTGCCTCTGGCCATCAGCAACATTTTACTCAGATGGAGATTGAGGCACAGTATAAGAATTCACCCAATATGGCAGAGGAGGCAGATGGCAAAATTATAAGTCACAGCTTTATCAACAGAGTTCCAGACTCACTCAGTAGACTGACTCAATACATGTTGTTATATTCAGCTTAAGCTAGCATGCAGCACAAGTGGCCATTATCATTCTGGATATTTAAAAATAGAGAAATCTTTTTACCGAGTACAGATAAAGATCTAGAGGAGACAAGATGTCAGTAAAGAGGCTTCTTTGGCAAATAGATCCAAAAGAGGCAGTCGTGCCTTGAAGCAAACACGATAGTCTGCTGTTCAAATATATTTTTTAAAAGGGAAGATTCAAAGCAAAGGAATATAAGGAGAAAAACAGATCTGCTTTCTACCTACTCCATTGTTTACTGGGTCTACAGCAGGGAAGTGAAGGTTGTCAAACTGATTCGTCAAAGTACAAATAGGGGTCAATTTCTCTGACCCTATTTTACAATAGGGCTTTGCTCTTTTTCTAAGACTTGGGCTCAGACCTGGCTCTTCCTTTCCTACCTCTTCTTTTCTCTATGCCTCTCAAAGAGGAAGTGGACTTAAAATAGGTGAAGATCTATTTTTCCCTACCAGTGTGATGGTCTTGCTTTCCATTTGACCTGATTGAGAAATGTCTACAAAATTGGTAAAATACATTTCTGGTTTCATTGGGTCAGATGGAGCAAAAATGGAAGAAAAGAGAACTCGCACAGCACTAGTGCCTGATTTTTTCTCCTGGGTACAATTTTGTTGCTGCCAGTACCTGTGGTCAGGAGATTCCAGTTTTGAATGTGAGCTTGTGCCAGTGATTCTGCAGTGAGAACCTTGAGTTTCAGAATTGCACTGGAACCTTGCATTCTCCCTAAGAGGCTTCCATCTTCTCCAACTTAGTGGTCATGGTTTTCTTGACTCCCCCAGACTGCAGATAAACGTATTCACTTTCCTACTTCTTTGTATATACAATGTACTAGTCCCATTCCTCTGGGAACCTTGTAGACTGTATGGAGTCTCTTTTTCTGTTTCATTTTTTGTTTTCTTTTCCTTGAACTCAACCTTCTCTGGTAACTTTAGTTATGATTTCCTATTCAGGTTTCAACATCTACATTACATAAAATTTACCACTAATTTTTCTAATCAAGTGCAGAATTGATCTTACCCTATTCTTTGACAACTCTGATCCTTCCTAATTACTTTCACCATAAAACTGTTGAGCGATACTTCATAATAGGCCTTCTGAGATACTTCTCTTCCTTCATCCTCCACATTCACCATATTCCATATTTGATTCTTAGGACGTGTTCCTCAAATTCCGACTTTCCTCTTGTCCACTTTTACTGGCTTTGATTTGCTCTACTATCTGCACCAGGTGAATACAGTGAGATTTTCAGTGACATTCCTATAACAGGTCTATTTTTCTTTAAATGTTCTGTTTTTAGAAAACATGATGTTTCCATTCATCTGCTTCTGAAGTGAATCTGGGCTTTCAGGAAAATGTGTGAATGCACATGCATGATTTAGGGATGGAAGGGTCTCTGAAGCCTGGATGGTGGTCCTGTGGGTCTCAGACTCACATAAAATCTTTGTTGTGATCTGTCCAACCAAATGAGGACAAACTCTTTCAAATTTCAGATTTTGATCATGTCCTTTCACTAATTAAAACTCAAGAAAAAGTCCAAAATTTAGCAAGCTGGGATTAAAAGGTTCTTTATCATCCATGTTAGTAAGCTCTCCATGTCTTTAAGAAATACTTGAGAAAAGTTGATCATAGCTCACATCCCTGGGGGTGTCAGATGGTCAGGCCCATTACTGTTGGGCCTCTGCCAGGGCAGCACCTCACAATGGAGGTGTGTGGTGAGAAGACAGGTCTCACTTCATGGCTGTGATGGCAGAGAGAAAAAGAAGGAGAAATCGGAGTTCTGTGATTCCCATGAATGGCACGCTTTTAATGACCTAAGATTTTCCACTATGACTCTTAAAGGTTCTCCCACCTTGCCCCAGCACCATAAGCAAGAGCCTGGTCTTTAGCGTGTGAACTTTAAAGGATATTGACAGTCTAGGGAAGAGTGTCGTGTTAGCCTGTTCATCATTGTGACATTTTCAAAAAATTTTCATCTTGCATCATTGACATCAATCATATTCACAGAGAGAGCTCCCAAAGTGTCAGACTACTGCTTCTACCAGAGACTCTTGGCCTTCTTGTCCTGCCACTTTGGGGCTCCTTTTCTCTATCTCTTCCTTGGCCTAAGTGTCTTATTGCTTGTCAGGGTTAAAGAGACAATGCACTACGTGAAACACTTCAGTCACGTGAGTGTCGCTGATGATATCCCTGGTTCAGCACCATGACTATTGCTAATGGGCTCTCAGTGCAAGTTCTTATGAAGTATCGAGTGGGAAGGAGCAACAGTGAGGGAAAGAGGGACAAAAAGAGAGAGAAGGAAATAGCCATAATATAAGTGAAATAAAAATGAACGTGCAAACAGTGTGAAGGAAATTCTGTGTGAAAGGAGAGGGAACACAGGCTGAACACACTGTAGGTAGATAGCACATAGGACATATTCTCTCTCTATGGGTAGTTTTTACAACTGCTTTATTTACTGATGTTCAGAGTGAATTCAGCGATGAACTGAGATCCTGGATTGTGCAATAGTTATCCTGTTTTGGGTTGGGAAGTGATAGCTCTGGGCTGTCACTGTCTAGAATTAAAAATTTACTTTGAATCATACTTTGTGGTTTTCTTTAGCAAAACTAAACTAAACTTAATTACTGATTTCATCTTTTTCTGATTTCCATGTGACTTTTACATGAATCTTAATGGGTGTGGAGTTACAGAAACCTAGAAATGCCTGAAAAAGTCTATACCTACTTTGGGGTAGGTCCTACTAAAAAGCTTCCGCACAGCAAAAGAAACCACTGGCACTGCTAAAAGAAAACCAACAATATGGGAAAAAATCTTTCTAGCTGTTTGTCAGACAAAGGGCTATTATCTAGAATATATAAAGAACTTAAATAAATCAGTTCCTCCAAGTTTAAAGACCCAATTCAAAAATGGGCATCTGAAATGAACAGATACTTCTTAGAGGCAGAAAGAAAAGCAGCCAAGAAGCATACGAAGAAATGTTCATCATCACTGGTCATTTGAGAGATGCAGATGAGACAACACTGAGATTTCATCTCACTCCACAAAGAATGGCTGCTATTATGAAATCAACTAGCAACAAATGCTGGCGAGTCTGTGGGGAGAAAGGAACCCTTCTCCGCTGCTGGTAGGATTGTAGACTTGTACAACCATTGTGGAGATCAGTGTGGAGATTCCTCAGAAAAACAAAGATTAGAGGTCCATTTGACCCTGCCATTCCCCTGCTAGGAATATACTCAAAGGAATTAAAAGAATCGTATTGCAAAGTCATATGTACACCCATGTTCATAGCAGCTCAACTTGTGATAGCTCAATCTTGGAAACAACCCAAATGCCCATCAACTAGAGAGAGGATAAAGAAGATGTGGGTTTTTTATAAAATGGAGTATTACTCTGCCATAAAGAATGACAAGTTTCATTCATTTATATGCAAATGGATACACCTTGAGGACACACTAATAAGTGAAATAAATAGATCACAGATATGTAAATACCATATATTTTCTCTGGTATGAGACCCTGTAGATGTAAATGAGTTCTAGAATGTATGATATATTTTGTAAAATAGGAAATATTCAAAGGGAATGTGGTAGGGGAACATAATGAGGGAAAAGAGTAAATATGATTTGGAAAAAAAAAGAGATAGCATGTATACAAGGGGTGAGGGATTGTGGCTAAGTAGGTAAAAATGAGAATTAACTTGTGTTATGTACTGGTACAAATTCCCCAATACTGAGTGTGACTGTGAACTGTATATAAAATGTACCAATAAAGAATTCAATTTTAAAAACTACCTACTTTGTACCGATGCTAATTTTAATTTTTCCTAAGCTAAATTAGCTCACCTGAGTGCAAGTGGTTTCTGACAAGATACCAATGCAATTAGGACAAATTTTTGAAGTATAATTTTTCTAAGATATGGACCCAGGGCTGAAAATGATACCCATTTACTATTCAGTTAATAATTACATTCACTGACACTCAAAATCAAGATCAAGTCAATGTCATGAAAGAGAAGCTAACTGTTGCCTAGTGCTTTTTCAGCATAAAAAATTTTGATGTACTTAGTCTTATTTATGACAGTATAGCAAAACAGGTGTTGGAGTGAAACTTCATTGTTGCATTCAGAATAAGCTTTCTTAATACTGAACAAAGTGATCAAAAACTACAATGAATATTTAAAAATTATAAAAGCAATTATTTCAGTACATGGTGAGAGATATGTGTTTAGATTCTACCTCTGTCCATGAATAGTCAGTTTTCTTAGTCCCATTTGCTAAACAGGGTCTTCTTCTTCCAACATATGTTCTTTCTGCATTTTCTGTTCTGTTCCACTGACCCACATGTCTATTTTTGTGCCAGAATTTTTTTTTTTTTTTGAGACAGGGTCTTGTTTTGTAGTTCAGGCTGGCCCTGAGCTCACTAGCCCAGGCAAGCCTCAAACTCTGCAATCCTCCTCCCTCTGCCTCCTGAGTGCTGGGATTACAGGCGTGAGACACCGCGCCCGGCACTGTCCTATGTGGTACTGATTGCTGATGGGCGTGTGTCACCATTCCCAGCATTGTTTGTAGTTACTGGGGATAGAACTCAGGACCTTGCGCTTGTGAGGTAGGTGCCGGAACCACTGAGCTAAATCTCCGGCCCTGTGAGATTTTTTTAATCACTAGAGCCTTATAGAGTAACTTGATGCCTGGGATTGTAAAGCCTCCTACTTGGTCTTACTGCTCAGGCTTGTTTATTGTGGTTCTCTTGTAGCTCCATGCAAGGCTCAGAATTATTTTTTCTATGGTGGTTTTGACAATCTTGACTCTGCCTGTCCCTGGATCAGGAATATTTTTCCATCTTTCTGATGCCTGGTTGATCTCCTTGTCCAGAGTTCTATAGTTTTTATTATGGAGGGTATTCACTTTCCATGGTAGATAAATTCCTAAGTATTTATTTTTTCTTGAAGCTG
>PVIC010055365.1:0-11252 GCA_004025085.1 Thryonomys swinderianus
TGTCCCACTTGTCCTGGGGAGCAGAGGGGGGGACGCAGCCGTCGTGTTCTGCTTTCCTTGGGTTGTGTTAGACTCTGGCCACCGTCGCTGGGTCCAGGGAGAAGCGGCCTCACACTGTTCCCTTCCGGGAGCCACACAGGGACAAGCGGGAGGGACAGTTGACGGAGAGTCCGAGACCTGGGCTGAAGCTCCTACTAGCTTGGTGAACTTGAGCTCTTTGTCATTTTATCTCCTTGACTGCATTACAGAGGAAATACTAAGATTGAAAGAGATAATGCACCTTGCTGAAGACAGGAGAGAGGGTCAAGGTTCACCTGGGGGTTACAGACGGAATGACTAATGACGCTCTGTCTCTTTGGTGGAAGGGTGGGGGGGGGAGACACCCGTTCTCTGAGAATGGGTGTGGACGGTGAGTTTGCTGCTAAGGTGTTTAGGATGGTCTTGATTTTGAGGATGTAAATAATATGTGCGTATATAATACATATGCATATATCTTGGAAATTTACAGCTTTTGTTTTCAATAAAGACACTTCATTAAACAAATATCTAGTGTGATTTAATTTCTGTGACTTCGGAAGACTTCATTTAAACACAGCTACAATTTCACAATATCTATCATGCATGTTAAGGTATTATAAAATATGGGAAAGGAACAGGGGGTTAGGGTAAAGAAATGAAAGAAAAAATTTGATGATTAAAAAAGGTAATAAAAAAGAATTTATTTCAATGTAACGAAAACGAAAACATACTGCAGTTATAAAAGCAAGCCATCTCTTTTTAAAAAAAATTTAAAAAATCTACATGGGGTTGGAGATTTAGTTCAGTGGTTCTAGCGCCTGCCTCGCAAGTGCGAAGTCCTGAGTTCGATCCCTGGTAACCACATACGATGCTGGGCGTGGTGACTCACGCCCACCAGCCATCAATACCACATACCACAGTGCCAGGCGTGGTGGCTCATGCCTGTAATCCCAGCACTCGGGAGGCAGAGGCAGGAGGATTGCTGAATCCCAGGCTTGCCTGGGCTACATAGTGAGCTCAGGGCCAGCCTGAATTACAAAGCAAGACCCTGTCTCAAAAACAAACAAACAAACAAAAATTTAAAAATCTACAAAAAAGAGAGACATCCTTTCTCAGACTCTAAGGTTGAATTTTGAATCTGGAGAAGTGTTATGATAAATCTGAGGAAGAAGTCTATTGTATTAATAGTTTTTCATGTGGCGAGCATGGGGTGCATGAGAACAAACCACAAAGGACAATGTCAACTCATTACATTAGGTTATTTTAGCTGAGAAAGGGGCAAAGAAACTAAGATTCTTCCCAGACCCATGAAGAGGGTAGATCTGGAAACTTACCACCGCGAGAGGAGGGAGCACACAGAACGGTGAGAGAGGAAGACAGCTGCACCAACATGTAACTGCCTTCATTGACCGAGCCCCAGGCTCAAATCCTAAATCTCGCAGGGCTGGACATTACCCTTCTGGATCCTTGCTGAGTGTCCAGATTTGAGTCACTGGCCCGGGTTGCAGGCCACCAGGTCAGGGGATTGTTGATACTCTCCTACTTGAAGGAGAACAGAATTCGTGGGCAGTATGATATAAGAGCCTCCATTTGGGGCAGTGATTGCTTTTCAGAGAATTTTATACTTGGGAACAAATCACAGGGCCAGTGAATGTCAGTGACTGTTGGTGGTATATGTGTATATAAGGTAGGTTTTTCCTTGACTGGTCCTTTCTAAGACTTGACTAGTCTCAAGGGTGGTTGAAACTCTGCTGGGAGGTTTGGGGCACATTCTTCTCAGCTCTGCCTCACCTGCTGATCTAGTGAGTTGGTGTCTGCAGCACAGGGATTCTGTGCTTTATGCAAAAGTCGCAGTAGAAAGAGAGGAAGAGAGGAAGAGCGCTAACCCCAGAGTTGTCAGAGCTGGGCTCTGGTTCTCGCTCAGTCATCACCCTCTCAGTGGCCTAGGGTTCCCATGATCTCCTGCTGTGATCTCAAAACTTAGGGACTTGACAAAACCATTCTCCACGTTCCTGGATTCTGTAGATCAAGAGTTCAGAGAGGACTGACTCAGTGTTTTGGCCATACTCTGTTCCACGGTCTTGGGGCTTGAGCTGCAGGGACTCAACGGCTGGGAGTGATTTGATGCTGGGGGTTGGAGTCATCTGCGAGAGTTTGCACATGTGTCTGACATCTGGGCAAGCATGACTTGAAGACTTTGACTGCCGAATGGAGCCCGGGCCACATGGCCTTCCATGTGGCTTGGCTTCTTCGCAGTACTAATTTAGGGTAGGAGGGCTTTTTCCTTGGCAGTGCAGGGCTCCAAGTATGAGGGTTCTGAGCAAGAGATGAAGTTGCATGGCATGTATGACCTCACCTCAGATATCACCCCGTAATGTACCCTCATCCAGATTCAAGGTCAGGGGAATCATTCTCCTTCTGAGCCAGGAAGTAGCAAGGGCATCTTAAATAACATATTGCTGGGAGGTGCGTCACTGCCATGTTTGCAACATATGCCATGCCCACCCAGGTTTCTTTGCTGTGAAATACATAAAAATGATTTGGGATTGAAGTTAACTGATTAGATCTGTTGCAACATAAAAAATGTGTGATTATTTAAAATTAAAATATAGTTTGCTTTAAAAATTGTAATTTACAGAGTGATTATGTGCCTTGTTAGAGAGTCTATTTTAGCCTCTTTTGAGAATCACATTGGGACTACAATAAAAAATCTACCAAACAAGGAATGCATTGATATAGCTGATACAAGGTCCTGTTTGTCCCCAAAGTTATTTTGACAGAATTTTTTGTTGACGCGATTTCTTTTAGGTCTAGCTTTATGTCTCGTGGCCTTGAGTAATGAGTCTCAGTTGTCATGAATGTTAATTTGGCTATGAGTTAAGTGTCTGACGTCTAAGATTCAGGACTGGGGTGTCAGTCAGGAATCTGGGGAGTGATCAGACTTTGACACAGGACTCATAAACACCCATCACCCATCCGCTCATCCTGAGACAGATATGAGGATGGAATGGACTATGACCCTTCTGGAGAAAGCATTTTCCTTGCTGGGGAGAAGGTGCAATCATCACCATTGGCGTGGCACAGACGGGATACCAGACATGAGGGTGGAAGAGGTGGCCATGGGACAGCTGCTCTCAAGAGACACTGCAATTAAGGAGGGAAAGGGTTAATGTGCTGACTAATGTTTCAGTTTACAGGCACTAGGCCTTCTCTTTGTTCTGTTTTATCATACACATTCATCACGTTCAACCTGGCAACCCAACCAAATAGCTATTTAAGTTGTAAAAATGAATCATAGCACAATTTCATGAACTGTGTGATATAACTGAATCTAATCACATTATACAATGGGGCCTTTGCCAGCCTGGCGTACCTGGTTCTGGGTTCCCTTCAATAAGTAAATAAATAAGTGGGCTTCATTAAATACAATAACAGTAGAGTGGCTGAGCCCATGGAGTTGTGGTTGCAGGAGAGGGTGCATTCAGATGTAGCACACAGGGCCATAGTGCCTTTGTAAACCAGCTCAGCCCTGAAAGGCCTACAAATCACATTGGCCATCTTTTGCATCTTTGTTGCATGCAGTTGACCAAGTCTCTAGTTTATTAAGCACCTGACTGAGGAGGTCCTAGGAAGGATGCAGAATCCTTAACTGAGTCTGCAAAGATGAACTGTACCCCAGTTAAGTTCTGCAGAATTTGTAGGACTTGCACCCTTGAAGCAACACAGTCTCTACCCCAAGGACTGCTCTTAGAATGGATAGCTATCCGTGAGTCAGACATCTTTCGTAGGCCTTCTTGTGTATTATTTTACTCTTCATAGTAAACCTATAGGTCATTTCGTCCTCACTGTTTGGAGGAGGAAGTGAAGCTCAGAGAGGCCCAGGGCTATACTCAAGGTCATCTGGCTTGTAACTATCAGAGCAGAGCTTGGACCTTCCTTATTGGGCATAAAAGAGGCCAGAGAGGAGGACGGGCTGGGGTGGGAAGTCATCAGGAGCTGGGCACGTCGCTGTCTGTGGAGACGGTGTGCAGGTGGTGTGTGGCAGGTGGACCTGAGGCTGCGTGTCAGGGGTGAGCCGTGGGTCAGGGGAGTGATGGGGGCAGAGGACCCAAGGGCAGGCTGGGAGTTTGGCTCCTGGGTGGATGTGAGTAGGAGAGCTGCGGATGGCCCTGCTGTCTTCTGCTAGGAGGTCAGGAAGGCCGGGGCAGAATGGAGGGAGGGCTGAGGCTGACTGAGGAGACAGTCCTGCGTAGAACCCACTCCTGGGAAGAGTCCCCACTCGGCCTTCCTTGCCAAGACTGCCAGCGATGTGTGGCCACTCATTCCTTCTCTCTTCCCTTCCCCTTTGGCCATTCACCACTTCCTCCTTTTCTTTGTCTTTCTCTCTTTTCATCTGTCTCCTTTTCATTCTTTTCCTTTGTCCCCCTTCGTGTCTTTCTTCCTCTCTTTCACCACTGTTCCCCCCTTCTTCTCCACTCCTAAACATCTTGGAGTCCACCCTGCCTCCACCTTTGCTCCCATTCCTGCTGGAATCTCTGCTCTGCCCCCATCCTTTTCCTATGGAATATATAAATATAAATATATATATTTTAAAATCTGTTTTTCTGTTGGTTGTGTCAGCATATTTTAGATTGCTGGGCTTTGCATGTTTTGCAGCTGGTTTTGATGCAGTTGTCAGACGGTGATGGATGACTATCATCATTTAAAGTGTAAAAGAAAATGTCTTGGCACAGGGAGACATGATCAACTGCCGTCTGCCAGCCTGGGTAGGCGCGGCCACCATTTTCTTTTCCCCTCTTCCGCCTCCCTCTGCGCTTGCACTGCCCTTGCCAGAATCTACAAAAGTCATCGTGAGCTGTGCAGCACCGGGCTCTTGCCTTCTATAATATCACTTTGGTAGTTGTCAGATCATATGAAACGTCAAAATTCATGTGGCCTCCGCGAAGAGATATATTTAGTGCAGCCGCTGCATACCTCCACGCTACCCCTGACACTGACATATTAGTTATGCTGTCTTTTGCAATCTGATATCTTTAAATTTGCCACCTTGTTAAGTTTTGATTAATGTGATTCCATTTCACTAAAGTAATTGGCTTGGCCTGTTGTAAAAAATAATCAGCCCCCTCTACGGAACAAATGCTAGAACATGCTAATGAGGGAGTGAGTTCGTTACATTGATGGCGTGGACTGACAGTTATTAATGATTGTTATGATAAACAGACGAGTGCGAATTGGGATGAGTTGGGCAAAAGTGACAGTTTAAAAATAACGTATATTGGAAAGTACTAACGAAGTAATATACTGTTAGGAAAACAATCATGCAAGTTGTCAAGGGAAGAAGTGTAATTATACAGCCGCATGGACTGCTTAGGAGGACAGGGGCCTGCCTGACAATGGCCACATTTTTTGTTGGCAAGAGGGAAATATGTTATGGCAGAAAGAGGTGCAGATTGATAAATTAATTGGTCCTCTCACAGCTCGGAGAGCAAACTTGGCCGCCAGTCACCATGCAGATTAGGGGGCTGGAGTTCGCCCAGTGCTTCTTCCCCCCGGAACTTCCCTGGTCCTGGCTACCAGACTCTTCCAAGGGCTCGCTTATCTCCTGCCCGCACTCTTCCTCAGTGGCTGCAACAAGTCTGAGGGAATGGATCGCCTGCAGGCGGTGTAGCGTGGGCCGTGTCTATTTTGTTTAAAGACCCTGAGGACGCAAATGCTTTTTTGTTGTTAAAGTCTCTGGCTGTGATGGAGGTAATTATGAGTAGTTTCCAGCTTCATAAAGTAGACCACGAGGACTCTCACAGGCTGGGGACTCAACAGGATAGAGGTGTCAGCTCTGTGCTTCTAAAGCCAGCAAGTGGCTGTTGGCTGTTTGAATCACTAGGCAGGACAGAGGTGGTGTGGTAGTGGTGGTGGGGGGGGTGTGTATGTGTGTGTGTGTGATTGTGTAGGGGGTGCGAATTGTCTGAAAGAATAGGCTAGGAGGCCTGGGTGAAGCATGAGAGAAAAGGAGCTCTTGCCTTGAGGAAGAGCATGAGCAGAGTGCCCTGGGCTTCGCCAACTTGGCGAAGAAGGAAGAGAGGCAGTAACGGGGGGTGGGAAGAACAGTAGGTGACACCACGTAGGTGTGGCTTCTAGATTTGTCTCTGGAGAAGACTCTTGGTTGGATAAAACCAGCAGTCAATCTGAGGTAGCTTAAGCAGAATTGGAAGATTTATAAAGACAGTGAGATCTCTCATGGAGCCATGATCACAGGTAAAATTTGGCCTTGAGTGGGAGCCAGACACAGAGAGATGGAAGTGGCCGGTATCTTAGTCTCTCTTGCTGTCTCTCCCTGCTTCCCAAACTCTTCTCCACCCACCACCCACTCCCAGTGGGCCACTAAGAAAGTGAGGGTAAGTCCTGGGGCTCACAGATGGTGTTTGTTAAAAGATGGGTACTTCTCCTCCTACCTCCAGATGTTAGAGTACTCAGGCCTGCTCAGCTCTCGTGGTTTGGGGAGGAGATAAAGCCAGCCCATGTTGAGATTGATATCTTGTTGTTCTCCTAACAGACCGATCAGGCCATATAGTAAGTAGCTCTCTTAGTCTTCACAGTCACCCTAGTGGGCAGGTGCATGTCTCAGGTGAGGGGGGCATTCGAGAACTTGTCCTGGATTATGGTAAGTGGTGGAGCTGGAGTTTGAATAACGGCCCTCTCTTTCTGAGACTGGACATTTCCCACTTGACCATAGTGCCCCTTGCTGGGTTGCTGTGTTTGGTATCCATCTCCTCCCAGCCCGGGGTGGTTTGTGGGTGGAGTGGAGTTATCTGCTTGAGAATCAAAGAAACAAATCAAAGAAAACCCAAGAAAAATATTTCTGTCTGTGTCCTATTTGGTCTCTTTAAGTAGCAACTGTGCAGGGGGCTCTTAGGAGACTTATTATTCACATTCGGATTTTCTGCTGCTCCACATATGCAAATATGTGACCACGTGGGCCTCGGGCCTGGTCTGCACAGGGATGAGAGCAGAAATACAGTCTCATTATCTGGCCATCAAGCCGTACAAAGGCTCCGGAGCCTCCCTGTGCAAAACATCTAGAGCAATCCTGAAATCAAAGGAAGCTGCCAATTACCTCACAGCAAACCTGACAATTAAGAGAAAAAGAAGTTTCACTTTTCTAAGTTGGAAACAGAAAGTATGCGCTCTGGGGAAGGAGCAGGTGACTAAGATTTACTGAATGCCTGACAGGTATTAGGGGCGATACCAGGGACTCCCTGGTGCTCTGTCTTGGTTGAGCGGTAAGAGACATCGCCGCCCTTTTTACAGATGAAGAAACAGATGTTCGGACTGGCTGGGAGCTGGACCCTCCAGAGAGGCTGGCTGCGGAAGTGACTGTTGGTTTCTTCTGTGTGCAGGCCGCGGTCTGGCAGAGCCTGTTTTATTCAAGCCATGTTTTACAGCATGCTGTTCCATGGCAGTGTTCTACTGGCACTGTGCAGCCACCGTCCTCATTCCTGTGTGGGACTTTTTTCATTTTGCACAACCCGAATTGTGCCCATTAAACAAACTCCCCATTCCTTCCTCCTGCTGGCTTCTCTAACCATCATTCTTTTTGTCCCTAAATCCGATGACTCGGAGTGCCACTAAGTCCCTCATCTGGGGGAGTCTAAGTTCATCCACGTTGTGGCATGTGTGAGAATTTCTTTCCTTTTGTGAGGCTGACTAGTATTCCACTGCTTGTAAACACCACATTTAGCTCATTCATTCATTCATTCATTCATTCATCGGACACTGGTCACTTCGTTCTTGCTCCTTTTCTCTATTGTAGACATCACTGCTCTTGTCAAATCATTTGACCATGTGTCCAAGAGATTACTTCTAGGTTTTCTGTGTCATTGTTAACTAATTGTTTTTCATCTCTCCCATAACATTACTGCATTTTTTCCTCTGTGAGGTTCTAAGTAGGTTTAACGGGTTGGCCTCTCAGGCAGGCACTTGGACCCAGGCTTGAAATCCTGGTTTTAGTTCTAGACCAAACCTTTCTCCCCAGTACTGAAGGAAGATAGATGCTAACACTGACAGTTTAATGAACAACAGAGAAAAGAACTTGGGAGTTCTCTCTCTGCTCTTTCAAAGAAAAGGAAGAAGGCTCAGATTCCTGGTGGGTGTGAAGGCCGCCATCTTCCTGACCCTCTGGTGACCCCTTTTCCTGCATTTCCATGACTAAACTGGAGGTCATCCAAGAGGTGAGGATGTGATCAGAAGATGAGCCCCCACGGTGAGTAAACAGGGCCAGTGTGGACTGTCCCCAGCATTAGAGACACTCTCCTCATCTTCAAAGGGAAGCCCCCTCTGTCTGCCGAGCAAGGGAGCCTCTTTGTGCCTGTCATTCTGTTGTGAAGAGGGAAAAACTAGCCACTGAGCTTAAAAGGTTCTTTCCAGCATTTCCCAAAGATCTTCCCTGTCACTTAGTCTCTTGGTTTGTCCTCTCCCAGTACTGGAGAGTCCCAGGTCTTGCTTTCAGGATATTTTCCGAGTGACGTTCTATCTCTATGTGCCACTGCCCCAAAGTTTTGTTGTATGACAAGGGATGGGGTATACCTCTGACATCAACTGTGTCCCCACCTCTGTGTTATAGAGTCTGGGCAGAAAATGAGTATGAGTATCACTCCTGAGGTCTAGATACATTTTTATAAGTCTTTGGAGATTCTCCTGTTGAAGGATTTCTTCTAGTCTTATTAGTGGGCAGCTGGAAGTTAGTAGGTAGGAAGTTTTGTTATTTCTCATAGCAAGTTCATTCTGTCACTCATTCTTTGGACATTCAAGCAAAATTGTTAGTTCCTTCCAGATTGGTGGAGACTAGAAATGATGTTGGCTTAGACATGGGTAGGAGATTTTGCAAGCTGCATCAGAAGATGGGACATAGGGACCTTATCCTTTTACGTTGTTCACCAGTTGAGAGCCCTGCTGTTCTGAGCAGCACCTTTGTATGGCCCAGAAGGAAGCAGACGGCCCAGCTAATCCTGTCAGCCTTCTGTGGGAAGGGTCTTTGTCAGGCTTTTGTGGTGGAAGGTGTGGTGAGCTGTGATGGCAGTGTTTTACATCATGGAGGGTTTTGATGAAAGATATGGTGTGTGCCCCTTGAGCACTAAGGGTATTGATACATTGACCCTTTTCCACCTCCATCACACAACATTGCTATGAAAATGCAATCAATCCAGTTTCTGACATCTTCCTCCCCCTTCTCAAGAGCACCTTCTGTATCCACATGACATTTTTTAATCTTGGCTTGTTTTCCAGGCCATGAATTTAATTTCTCAATTCTCCACCATTTGGCTTTTATGTTCTCAGGGTGGAATGTTGTCCAACAATAGTCACCGCCATCTTGTTAGTCATGTCTGCTTTCCTGGGCATCCTAAAATCAGACAATTTGTAAAATGTAAGTTCAGCCGTGGTCGCTCAGCCTTGTGCTAAATGCCACCAACTTGTGAAAAAGCAAGTCCGACATCCCTCAGTATGTTAAATCCAAGTCTCTTGATGTTGTGTAACAGTAAGCAGATTGGCATGTCTCTGAATTCAGGGAGGTGCTGAAGCAAAATGCTCAATCCTTACTGACCTTTGGCAAATGCATGGGGATGTGCAGCCATTATGGGTTATCTTTGTGTTCGCTATGTGGACACTCAGCCTCTGCCAGGCCAAGACAGAAGCTGTCACGGCAGATAAGCTTAGCAGGGAAGGAGCTCTTTTCCTTTCTACATCACAGCGCTTTGAGGACTATTTTGTCTGATAACCTGCTTCATCTTTAAAGTTGTCTGTGAAGAGTTCTGTGAAACATTAAGCTTTCCCCCTTGAGTTTTGAGCCTCCTGTACTTCCCGTTTTGTCTTTGGGTCAGGACTTTTCCTGCTAGTTAAGTGTATAGCCAGCTGTCCACTTTGCAGAGAGTTCTGGGAAGAGGACTCTGTGGAAGATACCTTATCTGGCTTGTTCTCCCTATCAGTGACCGCCCGTTAATGAAATGTAATTCATATGTTGACTTAGAACCTAGCAATCACTTGCAGAAAAAGTGGAAAATGCTCTTGCCATTTGAAGTAAAATCTGTGTTCTTCCTTCTCTATTCTACAAGAATAGTGAGGAGTCCTGGCCAGGGATGGGGTTCTGAAGGGCATCTTTGGGATGGGACAAATAGCTTAACTTCACTGGGCTCAGGTTTGCTCCCCTTAAAGATGAGGTGGTCACATTAGATGGTTTCTCAGGACTGTTCCAGCTTAAATGGACTTCAGGCTCTCTAAGGTGAGGATAGGGCTGAAGCAGAGTGTATTTTGGAAGAAGTAGCTGAATTGTTGGGCTTTTCTTCTTTCATTCCTATTCCAGGTGAAGATAAAAGATTCAGTTCTCTATTGAGCTGACACGAACTCAGAATTCGTTAGTGTCCCATCTTTCTTTAAAGCTTCAGACAGGATCGTGAAGGGAAAAGGCTGCCCTCGATTCTTTTGCCTTATTAGTTCTTGTATAATGTACCGCAGAAACTGCTAATTGTCACTTGAGGTGATGAGTCAGGGTCTGGTTTCTTTAAGGAAAAGTCACATTTTTCAATTCTTATCCTCCCACCCCCGCATGCTTACGTAGAGCTCTGTTCAGGTCGGATAGAAGAGCAACCTAAATTGAAATTAAAATCAATTAAATTTGCCGGTTTTTCCAGAGAAGCAGGGGCAGGTGGGAGAGAGTTGTAGACTAACTGTGTCGGTACATTGCAGTGTACAAGCTGCTGCCTGAGGAAGACGGCTCGCCAGACGCTCTCAGTAAATAGTTGGTCGCCTTTGCTTGAGTAGTTTCTGGGAGAGACAGAAGCAGGCACAGGAACATTTGTTTTGCTTAAGGGGCTCTCCAGCCCTAATTTCAGTTTATTACGAGCGCTTTCCTTGCTAATCACTTAAGGGGGATTGTCTTTAGTTTTAGTTTCTAACTCAAAATATTTTACACTTGTGTGTGAGGATGTTCTTTTTTCTCTTTGCAACTCAAGTCCAAGGACCTGTGTTTGTCAGCTTCAAGAAACATAGGGTTTAAAATGTGCATACTGTTTTTTTCTTTTCTTTTCTTTTCTTTTTTTTTTTTTTTACAAATATAGTGTAGCATTCCTTTCTGAGTCTTTGGTGTCTGCTGAGTTTACCTGTTTGTCCACAACACTGCAACTCAGCCTCCTTTAAGCCTGCGAAGGCATTTGTAGATATCCAGCATTTGCTTCGTAAAGCCCTAA
>PVIC010055366.1:0-11262 GCA_004025085.1 Thryonomys swinderianus
TCTTCTTTCTTTCCTCCAGAGGTAATCATTTTCCTCACTTTGCTGCTTATCATTTTGTGTGGTTGTTAGAACAAATGTATGATGCCAGGAAAGGTAGTATAGTTTTGCTAGAATATATCTGAAGTTTATATAAAATTATTACAGTTTTGGTGTGTGTGATCAATATTTCTTCATGATTAAATTCACATAGCCCTGCTTTGATATATCTTACCATGGGGATAATATATATCACAACATGGTCAGTCTGTTGCAACTACATATTTAGGAGATTTCCTATATTTATAATTTTATCAACATTCTTATAATGTGCCTGCTCTTACCTGTGTGCTAGTTTCCCTTTATAGTGCAGAGTGGTGGCACCTATAGTCCCAGCACTCTGGGAGGCTGAAGCAGGAAAATCACAGGTTTGAGCCCACATGGGCAATTTAGCAAGACACTGTTTCAAAAAATAAAAAATGGGGTTGGGGATGTAGGTTAGTATTAACTGGAATCTGTTTTCAGAACACGACTCCTCTGAGCCAGTGATAGCTCAGCACTGGATTAAGTACCTGGTCAGTTTCTCTGTATACCAAGAAAGAAAAATATCCATAAGTTATGTGAATCATCAAATATTTTAGAGATTGCAAAAAGTACTCTACAGACCTGGATGCTCTATCATGTACCTGTAATCGTAGGTACTTGGGAGGTTGAGGCAGGAGAATTACCAGTTTAAGGCTAGCATGGGCAACTTACTGAGTCTCTGTATCAGCATAGAAGAATAAAAATGACTAGAGGTGGGCGAGAGGGTTAGCTCAGTGATTCCAGTGCCTGCCTCGCAAGTGCAAGGTCCTGAGTTCGATCCCCGGTAACCACATACAATGCTGGACATGGAGACTCATGCCCACCAACAATCAACACCACATACCACAGTGCTGGGCGTGGTGGCTCAAGCCTGTAATCCCAGCACTTGGAAGGCAGAGACAGGAGGATTGCTGAGTTCGAAGTTTGCCTGGGCTACATGGTGAGCTCAGAGCCAGCCTGAACTACAAAGCAAGACCCTGTCTCAAAAAAAAAAAAAATGACTAGAGGTGTAGCTCAGTGGCAGGTTCAGTCCCCAGTACTGCAGAAAACAGAATAACTGTTCTTCCAAGGTTGCACTATTGTACACTTCCAGTAGCAGTACACAGGTATCCCTGTGTTGCAGTCTTTGCTGACAATAGTTAGATTTTGAGTTTTCTCAGCTCAAACTTTGGCTATCACACAGAACCTTAGCTGCAGTTTAATTTGTATTTCCTTAGTGACCACACGGACAAGCATCTTTTTCATGTTACTGGCATTCTGTAAATTGCATGTTCATGTCTTTTGTTCAGTGTTAAGTCAGGCTTTTTAAATTTTGTACTTTAATTCTAGGTACTATGGGTTTTTGTTTTTTGTTCTGTGCATTGAAAATAACTGCTGTCACACTTTGGATCGTCTTTTTACTTTATGATGACTTTACTTGTTTTATAAGTTTTAACTTTAATTTAAATATATTAAACTTTCATTGAAGTTTTGTGCTTTCCATATATTTTTAAATTTGTTTTCCTCAGCTCTGAGGATATAAAACAGAGTCTTCTTTTTGGTTTGTGTTTTGTTTAAGGATGGAAAGGCAGACTTTATTACAGGGGGGCTCTAGCAGTAGGCTCTGAGACCACTGCCAGGTGGTCTTAACAATGGCAGAGAGCTGGGCGTGGTGACTCATGCCCACGAGCAATCAGTACCACACACCAAAATGCCCAGCAACACAGTGCCAGGTATGGTGACTCACTCCTGTAATCCCACCACTTGGGTGGCAGAGGCAAGAGGATCTCTGTGAGTTCGAAGCTTGCCTGGGCTACATAGTGAGTTCAGGGTCAGCCTGAACTACAAAGTGAAATCCTTTCTCAAAAAAACTAGAAACACCCATACACCACCATGCCCTACTGTCCCATGGCCTTAATTGCTTTAGCTTTAAAATAAGTTTGCTATTTGGGAGAATGAGTTTGCTTGTCCCTATTTGGTTTTTAAAAATTGTTATGGCTAGTTTTGATCTTTTTTTTTTTTTTCCAGTACTGAGAATTGAATTGAGCATCTTTCCAGGCAAGTGCAATGCTGCTAAGCTACATCACTGACCCTTTTTTTTTTGCTTTTTTGGAGACAGGGTCTCGCTTTGTAGTTCAGGCTGGCCCTGAGCTCACTATGGTGCCCAGGCAAGCCACCGCGAACTCCGCAATCCTCCTGTCTCTGCCTCCCAAGTGCTGGGATTATAGGCGTGAGCCACCATGCCCAGCATTATATGTGGTAACCGGGGATCGAACTCAGGTCCTTGCGCTTGCAAGGCAGGCGCCGGAACCACTGAGCTAACCCTCCGGCCCCATCACTGACCCTTTGATCCTTTACATACAGATTTCATGATTTTTCCCTTTTTAAAAAAATTTTTTATCTTTATTGGTACATTGTATATACACTTTGTGATCATAATATTGGGAATTTGTACCAGTATGTGACACCATTTAATTCTCATTTTTTCCTGTCCCCCTGCCCACCCCACAACCCTCCACCCTCTGTAGATACATAAGCTTTGTTTCCCTTTTTTTAATTACCATCACATTGTTTCTTTACCCCTTGTTACTCGTCTACCATATTTCCTTTTGCATATTTTCTATATGATTTTTCCCTTTTGACTTTCAAAATATTAGTACATTTACATGGCTCAAAATTCAAAAAGTAGAGATGCTTTAAAAAGCTTTCCACCTTGTTCCTAACCATCCAAGAACTATTAACATTGCTTTCTGGAGGCAACCACTAGTATCAGTTTTGTGTGTTACACATTTCTGAGTAAGTAAGTATACATCTATAGAAATATTTCCTAGGCTGGAGATTTAGCTCAGTGGTTCCGGCGCCTGCCTTGCAAGCGCAAGGTCCTGAGTTTGATCCCTGGTAACCACATACAATGCTGGGTGTGATGACTCATGCCCACCAGCAATCAATACCACATATCACAGTGTTGGCTGTGGTGGTTCACATCTGTCATCCCAGCACTCAGGAGGCAGAGACAGGAGGATTGCTGAGTTTGAGGCTTTCCTGGGCTACATAGTGAGCTCAGGACCAGCCTGAACTACAAAGCGAGACCCTGTCTCAAAAAAAAAAAAAGTTTCTGTGTAGTATACTCTATTCTACAGCCTTGTTCACTTAGATTATTTTGGTAACCTTCCTATGGCAATATAAAGAGACACTTTATTATTATTATTATTATTATTTTTTGAGACAGGGTCTTGCTTTGTAGTTCAGGCTGGCCCTGAGCTCACTATGTAGCCCAGGCAAGCCTCGAACTCAGCAATCCTCCTGCCTCTGCCTCCCGGGTGCTGGGATTACAGGCGTGAGCCACCACGTCCGGCGACACTTTATTATTTTTAATGTCAATGTAGAATTTCATTGGACTGACTAATGTGCTTATTTTTGTGGTGCAGAGGATCAAACCCAGGATCTGCCTGACCTACTCTAGGCAAGAACTCTCACATGGACTACACCTCCACCCCCTGGAGTAATTTTTGTTGAGTGAAATTCATATAACATACATATCAGTAGTTTTAAAATGTGTAATTCAGTAGCTGTTAATGTATTGACAGTGTTGTGTGATCACCAGTCCTTAGTTTTCATAACTTCATCAGAGAAAAACACAGCTTTTTTTTTTTCCTTTTTTTTATTTTTCTGAGACAGGGTCTCACTTTGTAATTTAGGCTGGCCCTGAACTCACTATATAGTCCAGGCTGGTCTCAAACTCATGGTGATCCTCCTTCCTTAGTCTCCAGAGTGCCGGGATTACAGGTGTGTGCCACCACACCCACCAAAACACCACTCTGAAAAAGTGACTCCTTATTTTCTCTCCTATTCCTTGGCAATTGCTAGTGTCATTGTCTCTAAATGTACCTGTCCTGCCTACTTCATAGTGAGAATCACACAGTACATGACCCGTTTTATCTTTTACTTAGCTTGTCTTCAAGGCACATTCAAATTGTAAATGTGTGGGCTGGGGATGTAGCTAAATGGTGCTGCACCTACCTGGCAAGCATGAGGTCCTGAGTTTGATCCCTGGTACCTAAAGAAAAAAAAATTGTAATGTGTGTCATTGTTTTTTGTGGCTAAATCCACTGGATTGGTCTGCTGGTGAGCTGTGTGTGGTCCTGCCACCCTGCAGGGGTACCGTGAATAGTGCTGCTCTGAACATGTTTTCTCTTTTTTTTTTTTTTTTTTTTGAGACAGGGTCTCGCTTTGTAGTTCAGGCTGGCTCTGAGCTCACTATGTAGTCCAGACAAGCCGCACACTCAGCAATCCTCCTGTCTCTGCCTCCCGAGTGCTGGGATTACAGGCGTGAGCCACCACGCCCGGCATTGTGGTATTCGGTGTTGATTGCTGGTGGGCATGAGTCTCCACGCCCAGCATTGTATGTGGTTACCGGGGATCGAACTCAGGACCTTGCGCTTGCGAAGCAGGCACCAGAACCACTGAGCTAACCCTCCGGCCCATGTTTTCTCTTTTTTGAGATGGTTTTATAATGTAGTCCATTCTGGCCTTACACTGTACATAATCCTCCCGCCTCAAGCCTCCTGATGTTGGATTACAGGTTTGCCCCACCACACCTAGCTAGTTCTTTTGAATATATAGGTAGGAGTAGAATTGTTTAATTTTTTGAGAAAATGCAAAATAGTCTTTACAGTGGCTGCACCATTTCCATCAGCCTAGCATGAGAGTTTCTGTTTGTGACCAATTTACAGGGTATGAAAAGTTTTCTCACACTGTGGTTTTAATATTTTTGTTTTGTTTCTCTAGTACTGGGAATCAAACCCAGGGAGTACTGAGCTATACCACCAGCCCTTTTTACTTTATTTTGAGGCAGGATTTTGCGAAATTGCCCATGACAGGCCTTAAGCTTGTGACTCTGTTGCCTCAGCCTCCATAGTAGCTGGGATTACAGGTGTGTGCCACTGTACCATGTGGTTTTGAATTGTGTTTCTGTACTAGCTAGTTATCTTGGACTTTTTTTTGGGGGGAGGGGAGTTCAGGCTGCCCCTGAGCTTGCTATGTAGCCCAGGCAAACCTCAAACTCAAAGCGATCTTCCTACCTCTACCTCCCTAGAGTGCTGGGATTGTAGGCGTGAGCCGCCATGCTCCACATTGTGGTATATGGTACCAGGGATCGAACTCAGGACCTTGTGCTTACCAGGCAGATGCCGGAGCCACTGAAGTAAATTCCCAGCCCCTTGTCCATTTTTAGTGTCTGAATCTTCACTTTTTTGGTGGTGCTGTGGAGACATGCTTTACAGATGAGCACTAGGCTCAGAGCTGTCCATCCCTTGGCCCTACACTGCTTTTTGCATCATTGCTGGATATTAAACTCAGGACTTACTGCATGTTGATCAAGCGCTCTGCCACTGAGATCTTTCCTTAGCCTTTTGATTTTTTGAGACAGGGTCTTGGTAATTAAGTTGCATAGAGGAAATGCACCCTTTTAGATCTGTCCTTTTCTGTCCTAACATGTTAACTTTTGCTCTGTCTCATCTGAGTTGGTCCTGCACCACTGCTTCCTGGCAACCACTCACCTGATTCCCAGCCATACGTTTTAAGAACTCTCAGCTTAACTCAGGATTTCCTGATAATTCTGTATTCTAGAAGATTTATAATATAAATTGGTACATTTAGTTTTGCGATCCATTTCGAATTGATTTTTTACAAGCGCTCAAAGTGTTTTGTTTTATTTAATTAAGCCTTTAGTTTTTCTCAGCCAAATTTTTAGGCTACACTGCATAACTTTTGGACATATTTGGTTATATTTATTGCTTTGTATGTTATTTGGTAAAATGGTACTTTAAATTTTTTCAGTTTCCAGTTCAACTAACTTTTCGTTTTTGGACTTTGTACTTGCAAATTTGCTAAATTTTCAGTAGTTATGGACTTTTTTTTTGGAGACAAAAGTCTTGGTTTGTAGGGGCCGGAGGATTAGCTCAGTGGTTCTGGCACCTGCCTCGCAAATGCAAGGTCCTGAGTTCGATCCCCAGTAACCACATACAATGCTGGGCATGGAGACTCACACCCACCAGCAGTCAATACCACATACCACATACCACAGTGCCAGGTGTGGTGGCTCACGCTTGTAATCCCAGCACTCGGGAGGCAGAGACAGGAGGATTGCTGAATTCAAGGCTTGCCTAGACTACATAGTGAGCTCAGAGCCAGCCTGAACTACAAAGCGAGACCCTGTCTCAAAAAAGAAAATCTTGGTTTGTGGTTCAGGGTGGCTTTGAACTCACTGTGTAGCCCAGCCTGGCCTCAAACTCACAGCAATTCTCATGCCTCTGCCTCTGGAGTGCTGGGATTGCAGGTGTGTGCTACCACACCCAGATTTGTTGTGATGATTTTTAAATAGCGTTTGAACCTTTCTGTGTAGAACATCACATTTTAAGTATGTGCCAGACATGGTTGCACACACTTATAATCCCTACACATCAGGAGGCTGAGGCAAGAGGATCACGAGTTTAAGGCCAGCCTGGACTACGTAGTGACACTCTGTCTCAAAAAAGGAAACAAAAAAAAGAAAGAAAAGAAAGACATCATGTGTTTTACAAAGCAGTGTTTTTTTCTCTGGTCTGTATGCCTTTCATTTCCTTTTGTTGCTGTTTTGCACTAGGGAGTTCCTCCAGTACAGCATTTAGAAGGAGCAATATGAACCTGCTTGCTTTATTCTATCATAAAGGAAAGACATCTTCAACTGTTGAGAGTGACATGTGGTGGCTAATACTGTTTGTGTAGCATACGTGAAGCCCTGAGTGCACTCCTTGGCAGCAGAAAGAAGCGGGGTGATAGGACATCCCTTTCTGTTCTTGGTTTTCTTAGTGATGCATCAAATGTTTTTCAGTGCTTTTTCTCCACCTATTATGGAATTAGAATCTTTTGATTTTTCCTAATTGGCCTATTGATGTGGTAGATGACATTGATTGCTTTTCAGATGTTGAACAAATTCTTGAATCTCAATAATGTTCGTTTGTTGTTAGTTTGAATGGTACTAGAGATTGAACACAGGACCTCACATCATCAGCCACTTTTTAATTCTGAGGAAGGTTTTACTGAGTTGCCCACGCTGGGCTGAAACTTGTAGTTGTAGCCTCAGCTCCCCAACTGCTGGAGTTATAGGTGAGTACTAGCAGATTTGGCTAATAATGATCCTTTTTTTTTCTGGTACCAGGAATTGAACTCAGTCTTGCACTTGCCAGGAAGGTGTAGTGCCGAGGAGCTATATCTCTGACCCTCTTCTCTTCTTTTTTCTTTCTTTTTTTTTTTGAGACAGGGTCTCGCTTTGTAGTTCAGGCTGGCTCTGAGCTCACTATGTAGCCCAGGCAAGCCTCGAACTCAGCAGTCCTCCTGTCTCTGCCTCCCAGTGCTGGAATTACAGGCGTGAGCCACCACGCCCAGCACTGTGGTTTGTGGTATGCGGTATTGATTGCTGGTGGGCATGAGTCTCCACGCCCAGCATTGTATGTGGTTACTGGGGATCGAACTCAGGACCTTGAGCTTGCGAGGCAGGCGCCGGAACCACTGAGCTAACCCTCCAGCCCTTTTTTTGGCTTTTTGAGGCAGGGTCTCACTATATAGCCCTGGCTGACCTCAGACTCCCAAGTGCTGGGATTGCAGATGTGCACCACCCTGTCTGGCTGATTATCCTTTCTTTCTTTTTTGTTGTACCTTTGTTCAGGACCTTGAACTTGTGAGGCAAGCATGTGCCCTGAGCTAAATCCCCAGTAAAGATTATTATTGCTTGGGCTGGGGCTATATAGCTCAGTGGCACTGTGCCTGCCTGCAAATGGAAGGTCCTACATTCAATCCCTGGCGTTACAAAAAAAGATTATTATTATTATTTCTTAAAAGTTAGTAGGGGGCCAGGGATTTAACTCAGTGGTTGTGATACCTGTCTCGCAAGCACAGGTCCCAAGTGTGATCTCCAGTACCAAAAAAAAAAAAGAATATAATTCTCCTGTGAATCAGTCTAAGCCTGAAGTTTTCTTTTCTTTTTTTTTTTTTTTTTTGAGACAGTGTCTTGTTTTGTAGTTCAGACTGGCCCTAAGCTCACTGTGTAGCCCAGGCTGGCCTTGAACTTACAGGAATTCCTCTGCCTCAGCCTCATGAGTGCTTGAATTACAGGTGTGCACCTCCACACTTGGCCCCAGATTCTTAAGGTAGAAATTGAGGTTATTGATTTGAGTTCTTGCCTTATTTTCTAATCTAAATATTTAAAACTATAAATTTCTAAAAACTGGGAGTTTTTTTGCATTCTATAACTTTTCATGTTTGATTTTTATCTGTACTTTATCTGACAAAATTTTTTGTAATTTCTTCCATATATGAGTTAACAGTACATTATTTTACTTCCCAAATATTTAGATATTTTCCCAAATGTTTGTGTTAATTGTTTTCTAGTTTAATTTTATTTTGGTCAGAGAAATAATTTTTTGCAACCTCAATTATTTCAAATTTATTTACTTGTTTTACATTGTATAATGTTTCAGACTTATTTCCCCTGTTCACTTGAATAGAATATATAGTTTGCTATCATTAGGCGAAATGACAGTAAATATCAAGCAGTGTTAAAGTCTTTTATAGCTTTACTGGCTTTATGTCTGTTTGTTCTATCAGTTTCCAATAGAGGTTGAATTCTTCAACTAAATTGTGTGTTTGTTTTTCCTCTTTGTTATTATTGTTGGTTTTCGCTTTGTATTTTAAAGCTGTACATTGAATGTGTACACATTTATGATTGTTTTATGCCCTTAATTTATCACCCGTTTAATTTTTTTATTATGTGATGCATCACATCATTCCTTGGTTATATTCCTTGTTCCGAAGTCTGTCTTATCTTTTTTTTGCTTTTTGGAGACAGGGTCTTGCTTTGTAGTTCAGGCTGGCCCTGAGCTCACTATGGTGCCCAGGCAAGCCGCCGCGAACTCAGCAATCCTCCTGTCTCTGCCTCCCAAGTGTTGGGATTACAGGCGTGAGCCACCATGCCCAGCATTATATGTGGTAACCGGGGATCGAACTCAGGTCCTTACGCTTGCGAGGCAGGCGCCGGAACCACTGAGCTAACCCTCCGGCCCATTCTGTCTTATCTTTTACTTGTAGTGCCACTTCAGCTTTAATTTTTAGGTTTTTGTTTTGTTTTGATTTGTTTGTTTTGATTTTGTTTTTTTTATTTGTGTGTTTGTTTTTTTGAGACAGGGTCTTGCTTTGTACTTGAGGCTGGCACTGAAATCACTGTGCAGACCATGCAAGCCTCAAACTCAGCAATCCTCCTGCCTCTGCCTCCCAAGTGCTGGGATTACAGGTGTGAGCCACCATGTCTGGCACTGTGGTATATGGTGCTGCTTTCTGGTGGGCATGAGTCACCAGGCTCAGTATTGTTGTATGTGGTTACTGAGGATCAAACCAGGGACCTTGCACTTGCTAGACAGGGGCCAGATCCACTGGGGTAAATCTCCAGCCCTGGATTTTGGATTTTTGAGACAAGGTCTTGCTATATAATCCAGGCAAGCCTTGTACTCACAACTTTGCCCCAACCTCTGAAGTGGTAGGATTACACGTGTGACACCATGCCTGGCATTCTTTTGATTGAAGTTTAACATGGTATACCTTATTACATTTTTCTTTTTTTGATTTATTTATATATTTAAAGTGAGGTCTTTTTCCCGTTGAGATCTTTCTAAGTAGTTCAGGCTATCCTTCCTTGAGCTCTCTGTGTAGCCAAGGCTGGTCTCAAACTTCAAGCAGTCCTGCCTTAGCCTTCCAAGTACTGGGATTACAAACATGTGTTACTACATGTGGTTTAAAGAGAATTTCCTGTGCAGCATATAGTAGTTGGGTCTTTTAAAAATTCAATCTTGCCAGGCGTGGTGGCTCACGCCTGTAATCCCAGCACTTGGGAGGCAGAGGCAGGAGGATTGCTGAGTTTGAGGCTTGTTTGGGCTACATAGTGAGCTCAGGGCTAGCCTGAACTACAAAGTGAAACCCTGTCTCAACAAAACAAAACAAAACAAAACAAAACTTCAGTCTTGCCACCTTTTTCTCTTTTTCTCTATTTTTTGGAAACAGGGTCTGGCTCTGCAGTTCATACAGCACTTTCTCTTAGTTGGCACATTTAGACAATTTGTAGTTACTGTAATTATCAGTAGAGTGGGATTAAATATATGATTTTGCCATTTTGTCCCTTCTGTCCTTGAAATTATTTTTTCTCTTATTTTTTCAATACATTTTATCTCTTGTTTTTGTTGTTCTTTATGCTTGGATTAGGATTTGTTTGAAGTGTACTTTTTTTTTGAGACAGGGTCTCGCTTTGTAGTTCAGGCTGTCTCTGAGCTCACTATGTAGCCCAGGCAAGCCTGGAACTTAGCAATCCTCCTGCCTCTGCCTCCCGAGTGCTAGTATTACAGGCATGAGCCACCGCCCGGCACTATGGTATGTGGTATTGATTGCTGGTGGGCGTGAGTCGCCATGCCTAGCATTCTATGTGGTCACCGGGATTGAACTCAGGACCTTGTGCTTGCGAGGCAGGTGCCGGAACCACTGAGCTAAATCTCCGGCCCTGAAGTGTACTTTTTAACACAGTACTAAACTGCTTTCAGATGCATGATTTTATACAGTGTAAGAACATGGTAACATACTTCTTACTAATGTCATTATATTTAAAATGTGTTGCTAAGGTCAACATACAGGAATGGCTTACAAGTAGGTGTTTACCAGGTCTTTGGGGAATTCTTTTCTCCCTTCTCCACCAAAATGTCAAGGTTTTTGCCTTACAGGAGCAGAGGGTCCAAGGTGTGGTGGGTGTCCTGCTTATCCCCAGGACCACTACTCCCCGGCGTGCCTGTGGGAGTGTGCATCTCCAGTCCTGCCCTGCATGCTGTGGTCCAACCTCGAGAAGAGTGGGACTGTGTGAGTCCCCTGTCAGGACCTCAGCTGCTCAGAGCTGATGCATTAACTCAGAGTTGATGGTCCTTAGCTTGGTATTTCTTCCCTCTCTCTGTGCCTGGAGTAGGGACAGGTGCTCAGTGAATCTTTTCTTTCCTCTGCTTTCCTCCCTTCCCCGCCCCTTTCCTCTTCTTTCTCTTTTCTTTCCCCTGCCTGCCTGCCCACCCTCCCACCTTCTCCATCCCCCTCCCTCCATCTCCCCATCCTTCCCTCCTCCATGTCCCTCTCCCTTCTCCCTGCATCTCCCCATTTCCCTCC
>PVIC010055367.1:0-11329 GCA_004025085.1 Thryonomys swinderianus
CAGGTGCCGGAACCACTGAGCTAACCCTCCGGCCCAAGATCTTTGTTTTTAAATGCAGGCATTTCATGGTAATAACTGGCCTGTATTTTTATATTTTCAGATGTCATATTTTCATTTTCAATTAAAGAGTACTTTAATTTTTGCTTTGATTTTTTTCTTTACCAATGGATTTGATGTATTTTGTTTAGTTTCCAAATATTTTTATATTTTCCAGATGTCTTTTCTTTTATTGATTTCTAATTTCATTCTACTGTACACAAAGAACATTCTTCATGTGGCTTCAGTGTATTTTGATCTTTATTTTATGGGTCAGAATATGATTTGTTTTGGTAAACAGTCTACTTAAAAAGTATACATTCTGCTCCTTATTGGGTTTTAGAAGGTAAATATCACTAAGGTGTTTGTTGCCTGGCTCAGCTCTTCGACACTGACTCGGTTCCCGGTGACCCGTTTGCGCAGCCGGCCACGGGCCGCGGTGCCGCAGCCGCCGGCGCCGACGCGGTGTCCGGGCCGGTCTTGTTTGTCTTTTTGTTTCCAAGCATCTGCCTGCACGTGTCTGACTAGCTTTCCTGCCATAATGATACGATCCACTGAAGATTCAGAAGGTCTGGCGCTGCTGTGAGCACAAGCTTGCCAGGCCTCACGCGGCTGCGCACTAAGCCTCAAGTGGAAGCGTCCACGCCACAAAGCGCGGTGGAACGGAAGCCGCGGCTTGTCTTCGGTGTCCGCGAGGCTGCAGTGCGGGCGGCGGACACCGGAGGACACAGCGGGAGCGGCGCCTCCTCCACCCGCGGGCCCGGCGCCTCCTCCACCCGCGGGCCCGGCGCTCCCTCCACCCCCGGGCCCGGCGCCTCCTCCACCCGCGGGCCCGGCGCCTCCTCCACCCGCGGGCCCGGCGCCTCCTCCACCCGCGGGCCCGGCGCTCCCTCCACCCGCGGGCCCGGCGCCTCCTCCACCCGCGGGCCCGGCGCTCCCTCCACCCCCGGGCCCGGCGCCTCCTCCACCCGCGGGCCCGGCGCCTCCTCCACCCGCGGGCCCGGCGCAGGCACAGTTCTGGGCTCTGCTCGGCTCCCCGAAGCACGGGAGGCGGCGGGAAGAGCGCGGGGGCTGCGCGCTCACACGGCCGGCGGAGGCGCCCCATTCGTCGGATCCGTGAGCCAAGGAGGCGGCTCTGTGAGAGGGTCGGGACGGGAGAGGCGGAAGAGGGAAGCGGTCAGGGTCAGGCCGGCCCTGCGCCCCAGAGGAAGTCAGCACTGTCAGAGGAGAACAGGGCCGCACCCACACAAGGACCTGGAGCCCCGGGGAGCCCCGGGGCGGAGGCCGGGACCTCTCTACCGACCCGACGAGAAGGGTCTCCTGGGCGGAGACCTTTTCACTTGCCCCATGACTCGGTTTCTCCCTGGACCCCGGCGAGCCAGCACTGCCTGCGCAGCTGTACTTGCTGCCGTCTTACTGGCTGGTCACGGCTTTGTCCGTTCTGTGATTTCTCATTGCGCCGGTATTACCTGCGCGGCCGAATTTGCAGTGTTCCTGGTTGACCGTGATTCTGTCCTGCCTCCAGCCCGCCCCCCTCTGGCTGCTCCACAAGCCCTCTGAGAGCTGGGGCGGGCGAGTTACCCATCTTTCCAGTTCACGCTCTGTTTGTCTTAGGCAGAAGCTTTTCTCCCAATAACGATCTTCCTAGTCTCACCTCTGCCAGTTGTTCCTGAAGTTCATTCTTCGGTTTTAGAGGACATCAATTTGCGTTTCAGGCAGGGAGCCAGACCTTGCTCCCCATGTCCATGTTATTTATGTCAGACAAGCACTCTGGGCATCTGTCCTTTAATAGCATTTCGTCATCTCTACCAAAAAGACCTTTCAGGGCCAGAGGGTTAGCTCAGTGGTTGCGGCACCTGCCTCGCAAGCGCAAGGTCCTGAGTTGGATCCCCGGTAGCCGCATACAATGCTGGGCGTAGAGACACGCCCACCAGCAATCAACGCCGCATACCACAGTGCCGGGCGTGGTGGCTCACGCCTGTCATCCCAGCTCTCGGGAGGCAGAGACGGGAGGATTGCTGAGTTCGCGGCGGCTTGCCTGGGCACCATAGTGAGCTCAGGGCCAGGCTGAACTACAAAGCGAGACCCTGTCTCAAAAGCAAAAAAATAAAAAAGACCTTTCAGATTTTGTACTAAGAAGTGGTATCCAATCTGCAAGATTACTTTTTTCATATTGTTTTCTTCTTTCATCCAATACACAGTACTCATACAGAGTAATACCAGTGCCCTGAGAAGATATGTCTAGTGTGAATTAGCACATGACCTCAATGACTGTTAGACTCATTTCAAATAAATTTACTTCAAAAAATCAGCATCAATATTTTAAAGTCTCTGAAATTGTATCATCTTGTACATTCTGTTACCTAGAAGATGTGTCGAAATTTGGTATTTGTCTGTCAGGTTAATTGCTTGCCTCTTAGCTTGATGGGGCTTTTTAAAGGATCCGGAACACTTTCATTGCTTTTGCAGTTTACGTATGTATGTATGTGTGTTTTAGTTTTTTGAGACAGGGCACTGTGTGGTTCAGGCTGGCCCGGAGCTCGCTGTGGAGCCCAGGCAAGCCTCGAAGTCAGCAGTCCTCCGCTTTTGCCTCCCGAGGGCTGGGATGGCGGCGTGAGCCACCACACCCAGCTGTGAGTTTTTTTTAATTATGCCTTATTAATTTAAAAGATAACAGTGATGTGTAGTGGGAATTGAGGTAAATAGATTTCTAGTGGCAAGTTGCATGTTAATCTTGCTAGGAGTAGGAGTAGACTGTGTGTAACGTTTTCGGTTGCTCTAAGTTTCCACTGGGTTCACAAGTCTTTTAAGTGTTCTTGTTTTCCCCCCTCTGTTTTCTTTCGCTTCCCCAAGAGCTCCTTCCTGCTTCAGTAATGCTGCAGTTCTTTTAGCTGCTGCTCACTCAGTGCAGCACACAGCAAGGAGTTTTGCTAAGACAGTCTTAATCAGCAAATCAATCTTGGGGTGAAATCGCAGGAAGCTTGTGACCTTCATACATATTTGTTAGCTTTCTGTCTCCTTGTCCGTGAGACAGGAAGTCGAGAGAGGGCTGCAGTCTTGGTGAACCCTTTCAGGTGAGAAACAGTTCTGATAAGATCCTTTCTCAACTGGGCATTTAGCTCAGGTGGTACCGTGCCAAGCTTGGACGCACAGGAGTTTGATCCACAGTACTGCAAAAAAAAAAAAAAAAAAAAATCCTTTCTCCTGAAGGACAGAATTGTGTTCACGAAGGTGTTGGTCTGTTTCAGAATCCTTAACCTTCTCCTCTCCTGCAAGACCCGTTAGGGGACTTTCTGTCCTCTTCACAGGGAATCCAGTGGCTGGAAAATCCAGAACAGGTTGGAGACCTCGGCTTCGGGCTCCCGTGAGCTCCCGTGCGCATCTAGCTTTTCAGCCTTTTGTCCGTCTGTCCCCAGCAGCTTCTGTCCTAGCACACAGGCCTCGGCTGTGGTTCCCGAGAGTCCATCCTCTTGGTGCGGGCATGGAGGTGGCAGTGGTGGTGGGCTGGGGGCATCGCTGATCTTAATCTTCCGTGTCCTTGAGACAGTCAGGAGAGTGATGTCGTCTGGGCTGTCGTGTCAGATCTGAAACCAGAAATACGAACATGTTTTCATGCCCTAAGCAAATTTTAGTAGTTTTACAAATTTATTGCGGACATCCAACGTTTGCATAGAGCTCTGCCGGACGCTGGTCCTACGAAGCAGCCCAGGCCGGGCTGGCGGTCCAGCCGGAGCCAGGGGGAAGCGTCCGGGGCCCTGCTGGGTGCGCGGGGACGCTTCTCGGTGCTTGGCACCAGCCGGGCAGCGCCGGGGCCAAAGCCTCTGTGCCCCTGTGTGTCAGGCGGTCCGTCCTCAGCGCTGTGTTCCGTCATGACGAGTCGTGCTCATTTGCTGATTATCTCTATCACTGTGTGTCCTCACACTTCCTTCAGAAAGTTTAATTTGTAGAGAAGCGTGGAAAACATTTAAAATGCATATTTCACGTGACTGAAAAACAATCTATTCTGCTTGAAATTCCCATCAAGGAATGTGTATTTCTTGCGTGACAACACAGGCATTATCTTTTTATTTTCTATGTACTGTCGCTAGGTGGAAGTAAAATTTATAAGAAAATATATCAAAGTGGCTGGATATAATTATTTTTCTTCCTGTCTAAAATATATTAAGATTTGATAATCTTTCCCAAGATGTTGTTACCAAATTTGCTTTTATGATGATTCTGAGATCTGAATGCACAGGCTTGAAGGCCTGAGTTAATCCTGAAGGGTGGGGCCGAGTCTGACCCAAACCCGGTGCAGTGCCCCTCCCAGTTCTGTCGTGTGTGTGTGTGTGTGTGTGTGTGTGTGTGTGTGTGTGTGTGTGTGCGTGTGTGTGCGCGCGCGCTTCCGACCTGTTTGTCCCTGCCCTGCTCCTTTGGTCCATTGCGGGTCTGTGTAAATCTCAGCCACAGCTGTTTCCCAAGGTGGTTTGGGTCTGACTAGTGGGTGTGTTGATGTGCAAACCAAATGATTGGTGTGGTTCACGGTGACCTTGTAAAGTGCTGGTCAAGCTGCACTTAGGGGAATTATTTAATTAGTTTCCCATAATGTTTGTGTACAAGTTTTAGATGACCACTGCGTTTTTCTTCTTCATCGTGATTCAGAGAAGACACTTGCTTTTTTTTAAAATCAGAGTCAACTATTTATCCAGTACTCTTTTTTTTAAAATTATCTTTAGATAGTCATTTTGATAACTGCTAGAACTTCCCTGGAACAGTAGTGGCTATGATGATATAAACTTCATTTGGGCGCTTTCCTCATGCCAGGCATTGACCTAAAAAGCATTTTTAAAATAGAAAACATTCTGTCTTTAAGAAACTCATAAACATCATGGGGACAGATGTAAAATTATTAAGCAAAATAATAAAATTCCATGGAATTACAGGTAGAGAAACAAATTAACTTCCTCAGTTTTCAGGGACAAGATCATAAAAGAAATTTCATAAGCTTTGTTCCTTTTTTTGTCGTTGTTTTAACCATCAAATTTTTCTTTCCCTTCTGGGAGTCATAGGAAGGGCAGGGGAAAGGGAAAACATGAGCATCGAGATGAGTGATACAGTGGTACAAACCCTCAGTTGAATGTGCTCATAGTGCATATGTAAAATATACCAATAAAATCAATTTAAAAATAAAAGAAATTTCATTTTATGGGACCAAAAAATTAGCTTTTAACTAGCAGAGACAGTGGGAGTATTGACTATAGTATGAATTGAAGATCGTTAAAGTGTGTACTTAATTTTTCTTCACTTTTAAATATTCACACAGTAAAATCCATGCATTCTAAATCGACAGCCTTGTAAATTAGACAATGCAGTTTTACAGTGGCCACTTACATCAAGATAATTGTACTCCTTTTTAGTCCACTTGTACATTAATTTTTCAAAGATAGCAAATATAGTCTCACTAAAAAAAATTATTGCCTCCACACCTCTGATAATTATTTTGTACAGTGACCCCAATTTTTTCCCTACCTTTCCAAATCTGCATTAGTTGTTTGTCTTACTAAGATAACTTAGAGTAATAATAAGAGTATAATGAATGCTAATCTTTTATAATGTTCTACTCATGTATTAATCTTCACTGTATGCTACAGTAGTAGTTGTTTCCATTACCGTGAGAAGGGATGTGATTCCAAACTGTATTATTTTTATTTTATTCTGTAGTTATAAAACTAACCTTGAACTTCTTGCATAGTGTAACAGTCCATCAAATGTCTTTTTCAAATACTCTCCTGCTCTACAGTCTGCTGTCTTACCCCTGTTTCACAAAGCAGGAACTTTCAATTTTAATGAATATGTCTTTTGAGGTGCATATAAAAATTGTTCACCACAATCCAGGTCTACATGATTTTTCTCATATATTGTTTTCTACTGGTTTTGCATTTACATCTACCATCTGAGTTTATTTTGGAGAAGGTTGTCTAGTCTCTATTTATGGTCTCTCCAGACACACATATTTCATGTGAATTCTAATTGCCTTAGCATAGTGTTTCAAAACATTTCCTTTCCTTGACTGTTACTCCTTTTCCATCAACAGTTGCCTATAGATGGCCTGTTGTTGGCTTTTCTTCTATTGCTTTGCTTCTTACTCATGTACCAGTATCAAGGGACATAAACCGTAGCTGCACAGTGTGAGTTCAGCTCAGCAGGCCGTCCTCCAACTGTGTTGATATTTCCTGTCTGCTCGGAGTCTCTCAGCCTTGAGGGCCCACTTACCCACACTCACAGCGCGGTTCCCTGGGCTCTCGGCTGAGATGGCATCGCGCCTCGCACACGAGCACCTGACACCTGACATCGCACGGTCTGTCCCTCCATGCACGTGGTCCAGTTCTGCGCCTACTGCAGAGATCTTTTCTTTCATCAGAACTGTTAGTTCTTCTCATCCAGATCTTGCATGTATTTGGTTAAGTATTTTATTCTTTGGAGGCTGATACAATGGTAACATCTTTAAATTTCACATCCATATAGTGTATTTTAAATCATTGCTGGTATATTTCATTGTGATTCGCTTTTACAACTGACTTAGGTGTCAGTTAACCTAGTTTTACATCTTGACTGGATTAAGACACGTCTGCAGTGGTCACTAGCGGCTTAATCCACTGGTGTTTCTGAGTGTCCTGTTAGTGCTCACTAGCGGCTTAATCCACTGGTGTGCTCACTAGCGGCTTAATCCACTGGTGTTTCTGAGTGTACTGTTAGTGCTCACTAGCGGCTTAATCCACTGCTGTTTCTGAGTGTACTGTTAGTGCTCACTAGTGGCTTAATCCACTGGTGTTTCTGAGTGTACTGTTAGGAGGGGTGACCTGGCGGGCCTAGGCTGGTTCCTGGAAGTAGACCTTTACAGGCTGTGTCTCTTGCTGGGGCTGTTTCCTCTTGTTCTACTTCCAGTTACCATAAATTGAGCCTTAATCTGTTGTTGTCTTTTACACAGTATACCTGCCGCAGAGCACAGACTGGACCTCCTGAAACTCTAAGCCAAGACAAACTTCTATCCCTTCAGTTTCTGAGTGTTGGCTATTTTATCTCAGCAGTAGGAAAACTAGCAATACCCCTGGTATCCAACAACCTTACTGTAAACACTTGTTAGGTCCAGGAGGTGGATTGTGGACTTCTTTTGCATCTTCTATGTAGTTCCGTTTTATGTCAAGAAAGTTGAACTTTCTTGTCAATCTTTATAACTTAGGTTTTCTTTGTTTTCATACATTATTAGATTAAATTATCCTGTTGAAAAACAGTAATAAAGAGAAGAACCTTACGTTGTTACTGACCTTAAAGGCAAAGCCTCAAGTCACTATGAATTATGTTAGCTGTAGATTTATTTGTGGGTGTTCTCTATCAAGCTATAGGGTTTTTTTTATGTGAAAGTTCTTTATCAAACTGAGTAAGTTTCCTACTTTTCCTACTTTAATGTGTTTTTATATTGAATTTTGTCAAGTATTTTGTATGTGTCAGTTGATATGATCCTGTTTCTCTTCTGTTATTGAAAACAAGAATTAAATTAATTTTTATATGCTGAGCCACCCTGGCATACCTGGGATAAATTCTATTTGATGTGTATATTTCTAGTAGACTTATTGGATTATATAATTGGATTTGGTTTGCTGATATTTCTTGAGGATTTGTTTGCACCTGTTTCCTGAGGGTTATTTTTTCTTTTTCTTTTCTTTTCTTTTTTTTTTTTTTTTTTTTTTTTGAGACAAGGTCTCGCTTTGTAGTTCAGGCTGGCCCTCAGCTCACTATGTAGCCCAGGCAAGCCTGGAACTCAGCAATCCTCCTGCCTCTGCCTCCCGAGTGCTGGGATTATAGGCATGCGCCAACACGCCTGGCATTGTATGTGGTTACTGGGATAGAACTCAGGGCCTTGTGCTTGCGAGGCAGGCACTGGAACCACTGAGCTAAATCTCCAGCCCAAGGGTTATTTTTTCTTATAAAATCTTGTGCTTACATTTATGATTTTTATTAACATTTTAATGTCCCCATGATTCTCCTTATTGTTTTTTTTTTGTTTGTTTGTTTCTTTTGAGACAAGGTCTCACTTTGTAGTTCAGGCTGGCCCTGAGCTCACTATGTAGCCCAGGGAAGCCTCAAATTTAGCAACCCTCCTGCCTCTGCCTCCCGAGTGCTGGGATGACAGGTGTGAGCCACCACCCGGCCCTCCTTATTGTTTTTATGCCATACTTACCTGTGCTGTACTCCCACTGGACATTTAAAATATTTTTACTTTTGTACTTTATAGGAATATTGTCATATGTATCCTGATACATACTGTCTTTTATATATTATAAGCAGTCTTCTATTTTTTATATATAATATACTTGCCAAAACATGTTGTGATAGCCCCATATTGGAAACAACCCAGATGCCCATCAACTGGAGACTGGATAAGGAAGATGTGGGTTTTTTATAAAAGCTTGTCAGTAAATTTATGAAACAGCTTTTATTTTCCAAGAGCTATAAACTTTTGATGTCAGTAATTATACCTTTCACGATCCTCCAGTTATATTACAGCAGAGAGAGAGTGTGTGTGTGTGTGTGTGTGTGTGTGTAAAGAGCCAAAGGCCTATCCCCTGCCCTTTCGTATTTTGAGTCTTCACTAAGTGGTTCCAACTTGTGAGCCCTGGTGCTTTGGCCTCCCAGAGTGCTAGGATGCCAGGCATATGCCACCTTGCTTGGCTATGTCTTCGTCTTTGGATGAATCTCATGTAGACTATTTTGTATTCAGTAAATGCCTACTTAAGGCTAATAATTTGTTCCTTTCCAAAAGTTGATGGCTTTCAACTCACTATAGTTTGATTTTGCTAGTGAATTCTACCATCTTTTAGTTTTGATTTTTCTATTTTCCTTGTTTAACATAAAATAAGGTGAGAACATTTCAATTTGTTGTCATGGAAACAATACAAATGGTAAGAGCTATTCTGATTTTATGTCTGCCAGACCCTTCCTTTACATTAAATACTCCCTGATCAGCTGATTTTGTGAAACAAACCTGGTTCTATGTAGTTCAGGCATGTTATTGTACAAAATTTGAAGTGGAGGTAATAGTATAAATGAACATTTAAATGAGCACTAAATGCATTGCATTTTTTAGTGATGAATTCCCAAGAGTAGGAATCACAGATAGTGAGAATATTTATAACAGTCAAATAAAGCATCAGGTTTTCTTTTCTGAGAAGTATTACAGAGACTGTTACTCTTTCTTTGGAAGTATGTATGAGTCTGTCTGTTTCCTGTCCTTCCTCCTGCTGTTCTTCCTCCTCAGTGCCGTAACAGTGAATGTTTATGTCACTCCCAAAGTCCAGTGGTTCCCGCGCAGTGGTCATTAGGAGAGAAACAGCCCGTGGGAGCCCTGCTGGCTTCACGGAATCAGTATCTTCTGAGGGGACCAGGGGTGAGTGGATCCTCCGGTTGTTGTCGTGAGGCCACAGCTCTGTCCCCACTGAAGTCACAGAGGATAAGGCATGACTGTCTCGTGGGCGAGGACCGAAGCTTCGCCAGACCGTGAGCCCGCCCTGCCAGTGCTTGTGACCAGGCGGCCGCGGGAAGGGCGAGGAGTGGGTTCTGCTGTGCACAGGTATCCTGGTCTGCAGCAGCGGAGGCCCGGGTGGAGGGGCCACCGTGGGTTCATGGGTCACCCGTCCCTAACATCTGTCTGAAGGTCGCTGTCACGCTGAAATACATTCACTGTATCGTGCTTAGGAACACAGAGGGAATAGATTGGGTACTTCTAAAAGCTGTTTCTCCTGGAAATGTTTAAAACAAAAGGTTCTTTTGCTTCAGTTTAGGGATATGACAAATCTTTGGCATTTAATAAGATGTATACTATGTAAATATAGAGACCATATGATAAAAACATAAACTGGACTTTCACTTTTTTACGCTATGTCTGTCAGTATATGCTTCAGTTCTCTAGTCACTCCCTTAAGTCAAAACCCTGTTTGAATAGTGGATAACTTAGGTGCTTCCATTTTCCCAGGCCTGTTACAAATTTGACCGTTAGGTTGAAGTAAACTGCTAGTATGTTTCATGTCATGACTTTATTTTATTCATAGTAAAAAGCTTACTGATTTAATTTAGCATGTGGCAAGTTCTTTAAACTGATTTAATCTCATAGTTACCTTCTTCGGGTTTTCTTTCCAATAATATTGAATGTGTTGGTCCAGAAACGGGTGAATGCAGCTAACTGATGGTATATTAGGAGGTGTATTGCATTTATTTAGTGTTTCAATTCTTACTAAATGGAAACACCAACATGGTGATATACTTTTAAGATCTCCTGCCAGAGTGCTTGATTGTCGCCAGCATATGAGCCGCATGCGCATAGAACCAACGTGAAGATTACTGCATCCCACACACAAGTTATCAAAGCTGCTTAGGCTGACATGTATTGTTAAAAAGCTTAAAAACTTCATGTGGGTAGTGAAGATTTAAGCTGCTTATAGTATTTCATGTGAATCATATTCCAGGAAAGCCTTTTTTTAATGCATCTTTATACACACATGGGCGTCCAGTACAACCCACAGAACCTCTCTATTTATATTTGAGTCCGCGTCAGACAGCTGCCCTTGCAGGAAGTCTCCCCGGGGCCGTGGGGCGCGTGGCTGCTGGGTGCCTCTCCTGCGGACTGGCTTTCAGGAGATCGTCTTGCACCCTTGCGCCAAGCATCTCCTCCCTAAGATGAATGGAATCCCCTGTCGTTTGCATCTATTTCTGTAATTGCATAAAATTATTTTACTGCAATCTCACTAGTTTTAGGAAGTAATAAGATAAAGAAGCAAATTGTAATTAACTATTGCATTCTGTTTACCGGGATAAATTTCACTTGGTTTTCATAATGCCTTTTATGATGTTCTAAAGCCAAGTGTCGCTGATCAGAACCCGTAGGGGACAATGACCGCACAGGACCTGTATCCTGGGGAGAAGAAGCCTCAGGTCAGTGCCACGTGTGGCCGTGATGCTGTTTTGTGAACCTGCGGCCGCCAGGCCTCTGCTGCCTTCTGCTGCCCTCCGCCTGCCCTCTGCTGCTCTCCGCTGTCCTTCACCTCCCCTCCGCTGCCCTCTGCCTGCCCTCCGCTGCCCTCCGCTGCCCTCCGCCTGCCCTCCGCTGCCCTCCGCCGCCCTCCGCCTCCCCTCCGCTGCCCTCCGCAGGTGCTGGCACGCGTCCTGCTGTGGCCGAGTAGCCTCCTCGTGTGTGAGGCCTGACGCCAGTCTGTGGAGAACCAGCTAGGGAAGGGGATTGTGCAGCAAGAAGCTCAGACGA
>PVIC010055368.1:0-11252 GCA_004025085.1 Thryonomys swinderianus
AATAGGATGAGATCCCATTTGTTGATTCCTTCTGTTACTTCTCATGCTATAGAGGTTTTTGTTCATAAAGTCTTTCTCTAAGCCAATTTCTGCAACAGTTTTATCCAACCTATTTTGTCACAGGTTTAGTTTTCCTGTTTTAATGTTTAGGTCTCTAAGCCACTTTGATTTTTGTTTAGCACATGGTGAAAGAGATCTAATTTTAGCATCCAAAAAAAAATATCTGGGAATCACTCTATTAAAGCAGGTGAAAGACCTCTACTCTGAAACCTACAGAACTTTGAAAAAGAAGATAGAAGAAGATATCAGAAAATGGAAAGATATCCCTTGTTTGTGAGTAGGAAGAACCAACATCGTCAAAATGGCTATACTCCCACATATACTATATATAGAATGAACGCAATTCTAATTGAAATCCCAACACCATACTTCACAGATCTAGAGAAAATAATCCCAAAACTCATCTGGAACCACAGAAGACCTTGAATAGCAAAGCAATTCTAAGCACCAAGGACTTGGTGTGGGGTGAGAGTAGGTATCACACTCCCCAACATGAAACTATACTACAAAGCTACTGTGATAACAATTGCATTATACTGGCAAAGTAACAGACTTGAGAACCAGTGGAATAGATTAGAAGACCCAAAAACATCTCCATATACACTAAACCACCTAATCTTTGACAAAGGAGCCAAATATCCTTAGTGGAGGAAAATAACCTCTTTAAACAAATGGTACTGGAAAAACTGAGTTTAACCTGCTAAAAACTAAAGCAAACCTATCATCTTTTTTTTTCCTTTTTTCTTTTCTTTTCCTTTTTTTTTGAGACAGGGTTTCACTTTGTAGGTCATGCTGGCCCTGAGCTCACTATGTAGAGCAGGCAAGCTTTGAACTCAGCAATGCTCCTGCCTCTGCCTCCCGAGTGCTAGGATTACAGGCGTGAGCCACCATGCCCGACACTGGGGTATGTGGTACTGATTGCTGGTGGGTGTGAGTCACCATGCCCAGCCTTGTTGTATGTGGTTACTAGGATTGAACTCAAGACCTGCTCTTGTGAGGCAGGCACCAGAACCACTGACCTAAACCTCTCAGCCCTGACCTGTTATCTTGATTCCCATGAAAACTCTTGCCTATGGGCCTTTACTTGCTCTTTGTCTCCCTAGAACTCTTTCCTGCAGATCTGCTACTCTGTCTTATTCTTATCACCTTTATTTTTTCATTAGAACGTAGGCTTTGTGAGAACAAGTAATTCATATTTTTCCCTACTGCATCTCATGCTACTGATCTTGGCATGAAATAAGAATGGGGTAGACACTAGTGACTGAAGAAAAGGTAAGTATTTGTGTGTGGATATGTTCAAACTTACAACTTTCAAACAAAAGCAAAAAGCTCTAATAAATCTCTGTTTAGGGCTAAAAGTGAAGCAAAACACAGTCCAAGACCCTGCTCCATGCCAACTGAATTTAATGGTGCAACTTAACTAAGCATTAATTCTGTGCCATTTGTTACAGATACACAAATAAATGAGCTATGAGTGCTTTATTCAGAAACCTAGCACTGTCTGTTGGATAATAGGAATCTTATGCCACCCCGTAGCATAGAGTATGATAACATGAGAAACAAAGCTGTGTGGAAGCACAAAGGAAGGGATGGGTAACTGTAACGCGGGAGTGTGTTACAGGAATATTCCCAGAAGTGTTAGAGAGATGTTTGAGATTCATTACAGAATCATTAGGTAAAGGGAAGAGGGAGTATTTTAGGAACACCATCAATAAATGATGTTAAGATGGGCCGGAGGGTTAGCTCAGTGGTTCCGGCGCCTGCCTCGCGAGCACAAGGACCTGAGTTCGATCCCCGGTAACCACATATAATGCTGGGCGTGGAGACTCACGCCCACCAACAATCAACACCGCATACCACAATGCCGGATGTGGTGGCTCACGCCTGTAATCCCAGCACTCGGGAGGTAGAGACAGGAGGATTGCTGGGTTTGCGGCGGCTTGCCTGGGCACCATAGTGAGCTCAGGGCCAGCCTGAACTACAAAGCGAGACCCTGTCTCCAAAACAAAACAAAACAAAACAAAACAAAACAAAACAAAACAAAAAAAATGATGTTAAGATGTTGCCACAAACACACAATAGTGTGCCTTCTGCCCAGAGAGGCTGGAATGCAGAATCCTGGCAGGCGTAACCAGGAGGAGGAAAATAAAATGGGTGGAGCTGAATCAACAGATCAGATTTGAAAAGCCTGGGATGCCATCCTAATGCCTATGGGGATATCTCCCCAAGAGGACAATGGGGAACTACCAAGGATTTTAAATGGACAACTGCATTTTTAACTGGTTTTGGAAAGATAACGTTTGCATAAAAGTTGAATGAGAAGGAGAAGGAGAAACTAGGAAAAATGCATTTGACATACATGTGTACAAAAACTGAGTGGATATATAAATGTTCTCATCCATGTGAGAGTGTGAGCACACAAGCCAGAACATGTGCCCTTCCCCTGCCACAGTTAATTTTCTTTTGGAAACTTTTTCATTTCCTTATTGAAAGGATAAAAATGCAACCTGTGCATATCTCTTACCTTTATGTTCTCATTCACTATCCCTCCAAAATTCTCCCCTCATGGGGAAATATGTATTTTCTCTCCACTTTCCTTTCTCTTGGCACCTTTTCCTTTAGGTATTTTTCCTTGTGATACAGGGGAACAAGTCTGGCTCCTGACCTGATAACCTGAAAAGTGTGTTCATGTTCTCTAAAAGTAAAGAATGAATTTTAGTAACAACAGAGGTTAAGAGTAGGAAAACTTTATTGAGAAAGAAAGTTTCTGCCTGAAAGAGACAAAAGGGGGGGGGGCCTGGAAAATGGGAGAACCCACCTACTTCACTTTCCAAGAGGCTTTTAAAGAGCAAAGCCAAGAGATGAGGTGGGTTTAAGGTGGGACAAAATTACAGTTAACTAGTAACATTGCAAATAGGCTTGCTTAGGTAATATTGGTACAATGAGAAATCACAAAATGGGCAAAACCATGATCAACCAATAAGATTACATCAAGTCTATTTGCTTAGATAATACTGACTAGATGGGGATCCAATGAGAAATCAATTTGCAATCACTGAGTTCTTGGGAGGGGTAGATCAAAACCTTAGTCCTCTACCCCGGGAGGAGATTGAGTCCTGTCAGTCACTGCTATCTGGGAAGGGTAGTTTTCTCCTTTGATGGTGCCGACCTTCAGTGAAGGTCTTTCTTGCATGTTTTTTGAGGGTCAGTCCTATCTATCTGCCTGTAACATCTCTAATTAGTTTATCTACCTGTAATACTTGGACACTGAAAAACAACAAAAGCCGGGTGTGGTGGCTCATGCCTGTAATACCAGCACTTGGGAGGCAGAGGCAGGAGGATTGCTGAGTTCGAGGCTTGCCTGGGCTATATAGGGAGCTCAGGGCCAGCCTGAACTACAAAGTGAGAGCCTATCTCAAAAATAAAATAATAAAATCAAATAAAACAAAATGTTCAAAACTAATGAAATGTTTAAATTCCTCAAAATATTCAATAAAAATCACAATCCCATGTGGTCTGGGCAGCACCTGGTTTGTCTTTGTTGTGATGAATCCTCATATATCTTTCAGTAGACATTTTGGTGAATATTATCTCTGTCTTTGTTTATATGTTCCTGGGAGAGGAACTTTGAAGTCTTTCTACTCTTATAGTATGTACTGGCTGTCATGCAGTATTTTTCTGTTACATCCAAATGTTTCTTTCTGGGACTTAGAATGATTTCTTCAAAAAAGAATGGCTCAGTTCCCATTCTCCTCCAAGTTTCTATATCCCCACTTGGAAACTGAACTCTTTCCTCACCCCTTGGTGTACCCACTGAGCTCTCTATCTATGTATCTCATAGTGCATTTATAGCAGTGTAGTAGTGCAACTTTTTTTTTTTTTAGAGATGGTCTGGCTGTGTAGTTCAGGCTGGCCCTGAGTTCACTATGTAGTCCAGAATGGCCTTGAACTCAGCATTCCTCCTGCCTCTGCCTCCCAAGTGCTGGGATTACAGGCCCGAGCCACCATGCCTGGCACTGTGGAGTGTGGTGCTGATTGCTGGTGGGCATGAGCCACCACACCAGGTATTGTTGTATGTGGTTACCAGGATCAAACCAGGGACCTTGAGCTTGCTAGGAAGGTGCCAGAACCACTGAGCTGAATTTTTGGCCCAAAGTGGTGTATTATTGCAACTTTTGTAGAGGTCATATCTCTTAGCAGACTATCAGCACCTTGAGAACAATCTTTGAATTATACATGACTCTTCCAGTTATCTACAGCCTCTAAAGTTTAGCCCCTCAGTAAATATTTTTGTGTAAACAAACAGATAATGCAGCTGTTTTCAGGAGACCCAGCTTGGCAACCTGGAGATAATAGTAAATGAATCCATATACTTTAAAGAAACATAAAGAAAGAAGTTCCAAAATCATATTTTAATGAAGATTAAGGAAAGCTTTTGGCCTCCAGTGTCCAACAATCAATGTCCTTCAGTGACCTTCAGTGGCAATTGGCTGTCCTGCTGTGCAGGATGTATTAAGGGTAGTACTTACACGAGATTAGAGCTTGGATGACAGAGGAATTTGTGATCCCTCCCAACAATTCCACTTATGGTGATTCTAAGACTTTTTCCACCATATTCCACTATTAGTGAGGCAGGCTTATCTGTTGTGTTTTACTAACAGAAAAGCAGAGAAATACCAAATTTTCTAGACACTTACCTGAGTAACTACAAATGCCAATGGTCACCAGCAGGAAGACAGTTACCACCTTCATGGCAGATGTCTGTGATAATTTCCTGGAGTTTTGGAGAATCCACTGAGCCCCTGGTTTTGCTTTCAGTACAAAATGCGGCTGCTGTTTTTCAGAGACAAGTGTATTTATACACTCACCAAACCCCTGAATTGCAGGCCCTCTTTTGATTCACCCCACTGAAGAAGAGCATGACGGTTATATTTCCTCACTAAACAAAGTGGAGGGTTTGGAGAGTTTTCTATGTTTCCTCATGTTCCCACGAGAAACAAAGACTTAATAAAAGTGTTCTCAAGTACTTCTTACAAAAGCTTTGAGACAGAAATAATAGTGGAATGCAAAGAGCCCTAAGAGCCCTTTTCCAGGAAGTACATTAAAAATACATTATGTAACATTAAAAGGCACGTTTTCCTTCAGATTTCTATTTATTTAAAACTTAGAGAATCACATCACCAGAGAAGCTATCCAACCAGGAAGTACTCTAGAGCCCCCGTCAGCACTATTGCAATGCACTCAGCTTACAGGTAAATTGCCTGCCTGTCCACGTTTACATCTACCAGACAAGTACCCTGATCCGCCCTGTGCTTTCTGATTTCCTCCAGTTACCTGGAAATCTTCAGATTATGTCTTCTTTGTTCTCATATGGAGGAATATATTCAGGATATAAAATTAAAACCTCATTTTAGGAAGCTGGGGCTCAATTTTTACTGTTTGTGTTATAAGGGGTTAGTCATTTTTATATGTAGAATTGGCCTTCCCATCAAAAATGGGGACATTAATGACGATTGACCCTACATTGTATAACCCTGAAAAAATTTTTTTCCAAGACTTCAACAACACAATTTGAGTCACCCAAGATATACATTTTGGAACTGTCCTGGCAATGTAATTCTACACAGTAACAATATATATGTCATTGAGAGGAGCAAGTAATTTCTTTCAAAATTTGCCCTCTTGGAACCAGGGCTCAACCGGGAGACCACAGGATGTCTTCATTTATAAGCACCTGTGCTAGAATTCTCTGGGGCGTCTCTTGGGTCTTGAACACAAGGAAGAAGATAAGAAAGAGCCATGGAGGGGAGACAGGAGGTAGAGCTCACGTGGTCCCAGGAACCAACTCAGTGAACCTTTGGCCAAAAGACACAGCTGGATCAGGTGGTTCCCAACAGCAAAGGACCCAGAGAATCAAAGAATTTGCACCAAGGTACCAGTACCTTCATGTGCATAGCCAGAAATAGAGGCCTTATTGCCTCTACCTGAGAGTATGCTATTGTGATGGAGAGTTAATAATATCCAGATGAACAAGGAGCTGTGCCAAGCATAACCCTCAGAAGAATTCAGAAATACCCACCTACTCACCCGGCATAAATGCTGATTTCTGTTTGTACACAGGTTGCACATACTGCACAACTGTCAAAGCAACCTAGCTGTTATTTATTTCAACAGATATTTATCAAGTATCTGTTGTAAAGCCCAGCACTGTGCCAGGAAAGAGAATCAAAGCAGCGCACCAAGCAACTTTCTCTATCAGATGAATAGGATCAACAGACAACAAACAGGCAAATAAACAAAGAAAATAACCCATGGAAAGTGCGGTGGAGAAGTCAACAGGCTGCTGGGACAGGAAACAAGTGGATTGGTGGCACACTCACCCTTGAAAAGAGATATGAATTTAACTATTTCCCTGCTTTATATGTTCTGGATCAGTATTTTAACTATGACTTACATTGCATAATTCTGAAACTTCGAGAGCTTGCTGGTCCTGAGGACATTGTCCCTCCCAATGCTGGCCAGTTCTTACACAGAGTGTACAGTTTACCCTTATTGCACCTTTCATATGGCCCCAGACACCTTTCTGGGGTGCTTACACTCTGGACACTCTTGCCCTTCTCTAACTGCCCCAAGATCCGGTACTGGACATCTAACATCTAAATCTGGAGATCATTGAAATTACTCAAACCAGTCTAGTTTTTCATTGTGAACATGTAATGGTTCAATAACTGTTTTCTAAGAGGATTAATGTGTAGTTTCTGTTTTTTGTCAAGAGTCCTGATTTTAAAATTCTTTTTATCAGGACATGTTTAACTTGGCTGTTATCAGACAAGGTACAGACCAAACGTGTTTTCCAGGTTCTTATTGTCCTGGTCAATGAATTGGCCAGGACAGTTGGTGGATGTGAAATATTACTACTTATTTTATGGCAGAAATAAGAAAAAGAAAATAAAGAGGAGACGTGCCAAAGAAGTATCAGGGAGAAAAGGGTGATTTGAAGGAGGAAGCCTGGCAGGCAGAATGGACCCCTGCGAGAAAGAGAAGGCAGTGGCCCCAAGGTCAGCTGCTGCCATCCATTTACATCCTCTTTGGCAGTCGACCCAGGTGGCCCCACATGATCACATGCATGAGCATCGATACTAGGTGTCAGGTTCAGTGTTCCTCAGATCAGAAGGTAGATACTGGGTTCAAGATGCCTGATCCTGTGTGCAGCTCAGAAACTCCACCTAGGGTAATAAGTCTCCTTACTTTGTAGCTATCATGCCACCTGCTCCATCCATGTTGCCATGACCCAGCCTCCTCCTGTGTGTCTGCTCTGTCTTGTGCTCCACTTCCTTCAGGAACCACAGTCAGGGCTCTTGCCTGGCAAAGTTTCCTCCATTTTCTCTGGCTCCTGACAGACTCTGTTGCTTCCCCTGGGCTATTCCACAGGATATGTGCACATACTAAATCACTACAGTTACAGTCATCTGCTGATCTGTTTGCAAGAACAATAATAAAGCCTGCCTTATAAAATGGCTACCAACCCTTCTCCTGTGCTTTCGTTCAGGGGCTGCTACTGCTTTTCTCTGCAGCATGGTCATTTATACTGAGGTCTTCTTTCCAAGGTCTATTTTCTGAACATCTTGAGAGAAGTTGTTTGTGTGTATTTGGATCCTTACCCAGAGTCCAGTGCCATGCATAATAGCATTAGAACTATTCCTTAGCTATCATTTCCTTTTCAACCTCCAACAATAACAGCTTCCAGCTCCTTTCATGAATGAAATGTCGGAAACACTGACTAAACTGTCAGGGTCATAATTTGAAACCTTCCTTTACTGGTTTGAATTTGGCCACCTTTAAGTACTTAAGATTCATTTCTAGTAACCATTTGTTAAACATATTAATTCACTGAAGAGAAATGTAACCAAAGGGAAATGAATGCCAGTGCTTTTAAATTAACTTGGATCTGTTTGCAAACACAATTTTTGTGTAAATTACATTTGTATTCAGACTAGGAATTTATTTAGCTATTCAACAAGTATTCATTGAACATGTTTACGTATCCTGCTTTGTTGTAGATTCTAAGGATATATCAGGAACACAGTTGGGCCTGATTGTCATTTCATTTCAGGGATGTTACAGAAAACTGTCACAAACAAGTCCACATGTCATTCTTTTCTTCATGAAGAAAATGACAGTCATAAAACCACCAACTGAATATTGATACAACACAGTGGGCAGGAAAAAGAACAGGACTGACCTGGCAGTTCATCTGATGCCCTTCCTTCTGACTGACAGGAGACAGTGTCTTTATATGGAAAGGTTTACTTTCTCCCTCTACTTGGAGTTAAGGGGCATAATCCAAAGTAGCCCAAACAGAAACTTAGATAAAAGGAAAAAGTCATAAAATTTAGTTTAGGGACAAATAGAAATAAAATTAGGCATAATCACCTCAGAGAGCTTGGAAAAACCAAAACAGTCTGTTTTGACCTCCTTCCCATAATAAATAAACTTATTGAGTGAAAATTAAAACCGTGCTTTGGAAGCTGAACCAGCCAGTTCCTAGGCATTGTAGGGAAATCCAAGTGCAATGCAGGCCGGGAAGAAGGAATCACACACAGGAAATAGTGAATAAATCTAGAAAGAATCAAAAGAAAATGTAGCAAGCATTAGGGAGAGAAATTTAGTACAGTTTGGATTTTTGTGGAGTTCTTGAAAACTGAAGTCGTTTTTTAAAGTTTTTTGATGAGGAAAACCTAGAACTGGCAAAGCTTTATTTTAGAAAAGGAAATCAATTTAGTGGACTGAAAAGAAAGAAGTGTGAGCTGGTGCTTATGTTTTTCATGCTTAGTCCTTCCACTCACAGAGTCTGCCCGGGGCAGACATCAAACACATTTAGTTCATGATCAAACAAGTGATGATGGGTCAGAGGAGTTGGGTGCAGAGTGAGGCTCAAACTCTAAACTGATGGATGGAATGAGGTTTCCACTAGATCTGGCAAGACAGGATTGACAAGGAGAAAAATGGATGTTTGAGCGGGAGAATCCAGTCATAGATGTTTATGAGGTAGATCCACATAAGAAAAGACAGAAACACTTGCAGTGCCCCGGGCCGGGGACCTGCATAGTGCCCACCTAAACCTCCGCATCAGCCCATGCTTAGCTCCTCTCCGGCTTGCACGGCAGTCACCCAACTCCTTTGCGACACCACGGTTCTTACCGATGTGCCTGACAAGGCTGACAGGGAGCAGGCGCAGTGGTTTGTGCGTTCACATCCACAGTAAATAAACTGCCTAAATCCAAAGGTGGCTTTTTGTATCACTGCGGACAAGTCACCCTGGCTTCAGCCCTGGCTCTGTCTTGTGTTTGCGAGCTCCACATCCTTCCACTAGAACCAAGCCTGCACATTCATCACAAGGGTGCAACTCACAGACGTTGTGAGCGTGTGTTGATTTTGCCAGTTATGGGTCTTGATAAGTGCCTGACTATAAATCATTTTTCCTTTCTAAATGTTCCCGTGCACAATGGTCCTTTTGACTTGAGTTCAGGGTGGGGAAGACTGTTTACTAAGACAGAGGAGCTCCTGGCAGCCTTGGCAGTTGCTTGGCACCATGTGGAGCTTCTCCAAAGCTTCCTGTGTTGAGGCTGCTCTCTGCTCTGGAGTCCCTCACTGTCTGCTGAGTGATGGTGAGCACTCACCTGGAGCCAGCCCGTCTCCATTCTTGGCTCAGCTCTTCCATGGGAGAAGTTCCTGTATTTTTCTAGGGTCAGTTTTATCAACTGTTTGTAGTCGGGCTAACCAAACCTACTTCCTTGTGAGGGTGTTTATGAGGAAACGAGTTAACACAAACAAAAGCCCTTATGGAAGTTAGTACCTCAGGACGAGCATTCACCATGTTAGCTTTTATTATTTCAGCATCTGGTTTGCATCTGCTTTTAGTTTTCCAGTTTCCTAACCACAGCCTCAGTCACAGCAGCTACCTCCATGAAGTTCGTCAACACTGCTCCTTAATTATTTAGTTTGAATTGTGCTTGAAGGTCTTTCCTTTTAATCTCTCTTTTAAGAATTCCACATTTCTTGAGTTTCCACATAAAATACAGGAGTGGTGTAGATCACCGTTATATTCATTAAACAAATTGTGAAGGGTTTTTTGTAGAAGCTTTTTAATTTGAAACAATTCTACAATTACAGAAAAGACCTGAGGAAAGTAAAAGAAGTTTTTTTCTAGTGTCACCAAACAATCAATTGCTGATAGATGTAATCTTACTCAAGAACACGCTAGTACGTAATAATGTATTCTTACTCCTCCTGTATACAAGCTAATGCTGACTAGATGAGATGGTGTATGTGCAAGCCTTTGGTTTATAGTAGGGCAACATACTAAAAAAAAATTACAGTTGTAATTTCATGGAGTCTGGAAAAAGTCAAGATTTACACCTTGATTGCCAAAGAAAGGAACTAAGAAACAATTGTAGACCCAATGTTAGTATTTGTTTTTCTTTTTACAATAACATGAATGACAGTTCCAGGCTGAGAAATCATTGCAAATGCCACAGGTTCTAAAAACACAGTTGCAAAAATCTGCTGTAATTCTACAAATATGTCTTCAGAATCAGAAAAAAATAACTTCATTTTATAGTTTATTAGTTAGAATCAACATGGCTCATTTAGATTCAACATTTTAAGACCATTTGCAACCTCATTTATCTATGCTGAATTACAAAAACTCAATTTCTTTTCTTTTCTTTTTTTTGAGACAGGGTCTCGCTTTGTAGTTCAGGCAAGCCTCGAACTCAGCAATCCTCCTATCTCTGCCTCCGGAGTGCTGGGATTACAGGTGTGAGCCACCACATCTGGCACTGTGGTATGTGGTATTGATTGCTGGTGGGTGTGAGTCACCACACCCAGCATTGCATGTGGTTACTGGGATCGAACTCAGGACCTTGTGCTTGCGAGGCAGGCGCCAGAACCACTGAGCTAAATCTCTGGCCCCCAAACTCAATATATTCAGTATATTCATGAATATATATATATTCATGATTCTTTAAAATGATCATATCCTTCATCCACTTCAAGGACTAACACAGACTGGAAAGAGTGCAGAGATGAAATATTGGCATTTGTGGTTGGCTTCAGGAAGAGCTTACTGGGGCTGCTTGCAAGGGGAATTGGTAGGCCACGAGTTCTAAGAAACAGCATTCCTACATATT
>PVIC010055369.1:0-11251 GCA_004025085.1 Thryonomys swinderianus
ATCCCTCTTGAGCCCAGATAGAATGACCAGCTCTCATCAGCCCTGGCACAGTGGGAAGGCTGGATTTACGCTTGACTTCCAGTTCTGCCGCTTGCCCACTGCTGGATCCGAGCGAACCTGTGTGTCCTCCTTGTAAACTATAAACACCTACCTGGCACAGTGAGCCTCAATATGCGGACCACCAGGCCCACGGTAGGAGCCTCACAAATGTCGTCCTGATTATAAGGCCCTAGGTGGAGGGCGGCACCTCAGAGGCCTGTTGTGAGGAGCATGGAGGGCGGGCGATGTAGTCAGAACCAGCTTGAGGCAGCTGCTGTGTGGCAAGCGCCCAGGCCTTTCATGTGGTCAGGCCCAGCGCCGGGCCTCGGCCAGCTGCCCTGGCTGCCTCCAGCTCATGGTCTCGCCATGCCCTGTGGCTGCATCAGGCCGCAAAGGATCTTGGGGCAGCGGGTCTCACGTCAAAACAGCCAGTGCCTGTGCTTTGCCTTCTGTGCAACTTCCTGCGTGGGCCGTGCTCAGGTGTGGCCTGGGCACACACTGGGTGTTGTGGCTGCCAATGGTCAGGAGGTCAAGGTGACTTCCCCGCCCTTTCTATTGTTCCGAGGCTCCTGAGGGCCCACTGTGTGCCTGGCACACATGTAGAATCCAGCCCTGATCCTCCAGTCAGCCACAGCTTACAGTTGAGAGCAAGGTTCTGCCACAGCTAGAGGCACGGCACATAGTAGGTCCACAGCTGGAGGTAAGGCCCATCAGGATCCTCCCTAAGTCTTCCTCAGTGTGCAGCCTGGACCACCACCCTCTTTGGTTGGGAGTCCAACACCCACGGCCAAATCCCTGGAGAGAAGCCACGGAGGGCAGGGGGTACCGGGCGACCCAGCCTGTGACTGAGGCCCAGCCAGCCGCGGTCGGTGTCTATCTGATCTCCAGCAGCTCAGGCTCCAGACTGCCTGGAGCACTGAAAGAGTTAACCAGGAACGCCTCCCGCTGCGGTTTTGTGGTCGAAACCATGATTGCCAGGAGCAAATTTTTGTCATGCACAAGGTGTGTTATTAAAAGTCGGAGTTACGCTGCCGGTGAATGGAAAGTTAAAAGCCCTCATTAAGCTTGGGCTGTAAAACAGGCGAACTGGGCCCAGAGAGCTGGAGAGAGAGCTCTAACGGCGGCGTGGGGTGCGGTGCGGGGCGTGTGGCCGAGACAGTCAGCAGTGAGCGGCAGGACCAAGCAGTCATCAGAAGTCCGCACTGAGGGGCCCAGCAGAAGGGAGTGAGGCTTAAACATAATTCGGCTCCTACAACAAAAAAATGAATCTCGAGCCCTGACTCCACATCAGATCTTGGGTGAAGTGTTGAGAACTGCATCATCTTTTATCCCTCCGTCCACCCGGAGAGACGGTGGTGTCAGTGCGGTTCCACACAAGAGGAGGCTGGGGCGAGGCGAGGCTCACCCGGAATCTCGCGGGGAAGCTGGGGTCCCAGCCGCGGGCCAGAACAGTGTGCCGCGAGGGCAGGCTGCTCCGCTCGCCCTGGGCCCAGACCCCAGAGGAGGACGAGGACGCGCACTGAACTGTTAACAGTGTAGAGCAACATTTTGGGGAACTTTCGTTTTACAAACTGATGTCCCTTCTAAATGGGGGAGGGGGTGTCGTTATTTTAAGGGAGACTTACTGGCTTCCCAAAGTGTGGTCCCCGCTCATCACCGTCTTCGACATCCTCTGGGAACTTGGAAAGGTGAACCCTCCCCCCCCCCGTCCCCTCCCCCCCCACCTACTGAATGAGAAACTCTGGGGGTGGGGCTTGAAATTATGTGTTTTAACAAGCCCTCGGGTGATCCCGATGCATTTTCAAGTTCAAAACTCATTGGCCTTGAAGACCTGGCCGGCCGGGGTTGGGGGTGGGAGGTTCCCAGAGCCACTGGTGAGCTGCCGTGCAGGTGCTGAGTCAGACGCCTGAGAGCTTAGCTCCGGGTCACGCGTGTTTAGGGCCCAGCTCTTCCACCTGAGGACTGGCTGACTGGTCGAGCGGCTCTTAAACCTAAGGATCTGTTTCTGCATATGTAAAATGATGGTAGAAACCATGTAACAGGACAGATAACAAAAGACATGGGACGTGTTGTATCAAGTGATTTCGTCTCATTCCTTTTCTTCCCCCCACCCCCCTCTGGATCTCAGCTTTCCCACTGGTACAGTGCAGCAAATAACCCTGGCTGGCTCCTCTCTCTTTCCATTCCTTCTGCTTCCTAAAGGGTCAGAGCCACTGATCTAGAGAAGGTCTTTAGGATAAATGGTCTCAGTGATGTTTGCTCTTATTTCACTGGGCCTTCCGAGGAGATCAGCAGGAGCTGGGACCATCCGAGGGCAGAGGTGTATAATAGGCATCTTGGCGTCCCCAGTGCTCACGGGGGCCTTTGAGAGAGTAAACCTCAGGGCTTGTGGGATGAACTGGTGGGTGATTGAATGAAGCAATGCGGCTTTGTGGCTTTAGCGGTAGCTTTCAACTTCTTTTTTTTTTTTGAGACAGGGTCTCGCTTTGTAGTTCAGGCTGGCCCTGAGCTCACTATGGTGCCCAGGCAAACCGCCGCGAACTCAGCAATCTTCCTGTCCCTGCCTCCCGAGTGCTGGGATTACAGGCGCGAGCCACCACGTCTGGCATTGTGGTATGTGGTGTTGATTGTTGGTGGGTATGTCTCCATACCCAGCATTATATGTGGTTACCGGGGATCGAACTCAGGACCTTGCGCTTGCGAGGCAGGCGCCGGAACCACTGAGCTAACCCTCCGGCCCAGCTTTCAACTTCTTTAACACCTCAGTTGAGCAGCAGAGGACCAAACAGACCATGAGACAAGAAACCAAGAGAATAGAGCATGAAAGGAAAAAAATCCCATCGGGGGAGAATTCCTCAAGGGGTAGAAAGTCAGTTTCTGGTATAATTAGAAAATGACACATAATTGATTTCATGCAGCTAGATGTGTTTGCTGGAGTCCGACCATCCTCCGGGTGCTTGCCTGAATTCTGACGTGGAAGTGGGTGATGGTGCTTTGCTCTGTTATCTTGGCATCTCCGAGCACCAAGCCTGTTACCACTGGCTAGAAAGAGATGTCCTATTTGACAGCCGGGAGAAAGTAAATCTGTGAACTGGGGATTTTGTTGGGGCCACTGCGCAGAGGATTGGTGAATTAATAATAGTGTCCACTATTATGGGTGGCCCTGTGCTGATCGCTCCCCTGCATTCTCTCATTACCTCTTCCAGCGGGAGCAGTTCTCGAAGTTGTTACAAGGATTAAAGAGACAATAGCTAGAAGTTGTTTACCCAGGACCTGGAGCCTGCTAATCCCTTAATGAACAGTAGCTATCGTAGTAATTCTGTGAGATCAGTACTGTCATCTCCCCACATTTTATAGGTAAGAAGACTGAGGCGTAGGTGCATGAGGTCGCTTTCCTAGAGTCACACAGTTTGTAAATCGCTGAACTGGGACCGGAAACCAGGTCTGGGTTCGCGCACCTGTGTCACCGGGAACTAACTTCACGGCACTTCGTTCAAACTGGAGTCACGACTGGCGGCTTGCGCTCTGCGACACTGCTTCTCCAGTGAGGGCCCCAAAGTCTACGCAGCCCTTGTGACGAGGCTCATTTCACAGCCCACAGGTCTAGAGAGCCAGATGGGCTGCTGGCAGATGAGAGAACCCCGGGGCATCCCTGTCAGGCCCAGGGGGCACCTCGCATGGGGCTGACTGAGACAGTGATCCTCCCATGAGCGGCTGTGGAAGGGCCTTGCTGGGGGCGAATAGGAGGTTTGACTGATCACTGCTGAGGAGGTTACGTGGCTCAGGGCAGGGCTTGGCAAGTCACCCCCTGGTTGCATGGGTGTCAACACCCAGCTCAGGGGCCCCTGCGGCTCTTCCTCCCTAGGCTGGGATGCAGCTCACCAGAGCTGTCCCAGCCCCCAGCACTTCCACAGGTGGGGCTTCAGGCTGCCTCCTTCGGCAGCACGTTTTCCTTCTCCCTTCTGCAAAAAGAGTCTCGCTTTTCCTTCTCTGAATTACTGAGATGCCTGTGACCCAGGGCAATGCACAGGTTGCTGGGAGCCTCAAGTCCCAGTCCCGCTGTGTGCTGTGTGTCCTGAGGGGACCGCGCTTTCTGTCTGCCACCGTGCTCCCCTGTCTCATGTGTACCCTGCCTCTCTAGGATTCTAACAGAAGGAAATGATACTAAAAGGCCCAAACTAATGTCAGAAACAGCATCTACTTAGTCTCACTGGCAGTTTTGAGTAGCTCAACCAGAAAGCAGTGGGCACTGTGTGTCACAGGGACTTGTTGGGCCAAAACTCCACCTCATCAGACTCAGCCTCCTCCACCCTGGTGCCCAGAATGATGCATGTTGGAGTCAGGAGACTAAGAGCCCGACTGGGCATGGAGCGGTTGGTACCGTACCTCTTGACGGCCCTGGCCCAGAGTGAGCTGCTGGGGGAGGGACGTTCCCCAGCGGGGTCTCTGGGACTGAGGAGAGGAGCCCTGGGCAAGTGGTGGGTAGAGCTGAGTCCCTTTATCTTGGTCTTCATTCCAGCTCCCTCCCGCCGGGAGGAGAAGCCAGGCCAAGGGGCAGCTTCGCGAGGGTTCTCGAAGCTGGCAGCCAGAGACCTCAGCTGTAAACCTGATGCCTCAAGGTGCCAGCTAGGTGGCCTTGGGCACACCAGCGGCCCTGGCCGTGGCTGTTTTTCCTGTTATCAAATGGGGACAGTCATACCTTTCCTCCCCACCTCCCAGGGGCGTTGTAGGATCTCAGGTATGACAGAGAGATGAGAAGCATGCTGAAAAATATAACCCACACACTATGCAAATGCGAGGAATTAGCCCATCTCAACCGGGTTTCCTCCTCAGAGCGCCGGCTCTCCTTGGGCAATGGGATGTATGCAAAGCATGCGCAGGCAGCCGGCTCTGGGAGCTGTCCCAGGCTTCTCTCATCCGGACGGCCCAAGGTCCTCCCCACCCACCTCCATTTTCCCTCCCACTCTCCACACACAGCTGTCACTCCCCAGGTTCAGGCAGGGAAGAAGCCCTTCGGCTTCTTTTCCTTCATAGCTTTCTTCGTCTCTGTGTTATTGGCTGTTCGTTGTTGTAGTCACGTCTGTCTTGCTGCCATTAGGCTGAGAAGCAGGGACAGCCTAGGACGGGGAAAACTGGGAAAGGATGTGGCTGTCCATTGGTCGTCTGATAGATATTTGATACAATGCAGGATGGCTGCCGTGAATACGTGCTGTTCTTTCTTCTTGTTTGCGTCTCACTCTGGGAAATTAACTGGTTGTGGAGTTTCCAGGCCAGATCCCAGGTCACCTAATGTGAATGCTGTCTATTTTGGGGTCTGTAAAGATGAATAATAACATACCATGTATGTTGGGAGACTCCACGAGATAATGGATCTCATGACAGCCAAGGCAAGGGGTTATTATGCTATCTCTTTTGACACAGAACCTGGATCACTGACTACAGACTTGAAGGGAGGAGTGATAATTTAAGAGCCTCGGAGATAGTCTCCCTTAACTCTCATTCTGGGTTCTGGGCTGATGATGGTGACGGTAGCTATTATTTACTGAAATTATTCTCTGGCAGGCTTTAGGCTTAAACGAATTTCTTACATTAATTCACTTAATTCTCATAACAACCAGAGATTAACCCTGCTGTAAAGAAACCACCCCTGGTGACTCTCCATTACATTACTGTGTTCTAATTTTCTTCACAGCATTTACCACCGACTAAAATGAACTCATTTACCTACTTGTTTATAGTCTTCCCCAATTAGATTGTAAGCTTCTTGGGAGCAAAGCCATATCTGTCTTGTTTTTGGCTGATTTCCTTGAGCTGAGAAGAGTCGACTTCAGCAAACCCATTTAACAGATGAGGACATAGGCCTAGAAGGGCTATGGGGTTACTCAAGGACACAGTCACTAAGCCCAGGGGCTGTGCTGTGCCAAGCCTTGGTAGAGATCTCAAGTCAAGATGTTCCCTGAGGCCCCTTTCCTCTTTCCATAGCTCAGGAGTTCCATCTTGGACAGGGACACCCACAGGTAATTTGTGTAGACCCCTAGGTCAGGTGACCTTATAGGACAGGAGTCTCTTAGCTTCCCATTTGTCCTGTCCCCATCACTCATAAGTAACCCTAACTGCTTCTTGAAACCCAATTCACATTCACCCTGTATCAGCTCCTAGGACTTTTTTTGGTTTTGTTTTTGTTTGTTTGTTTGTTTTTTTGTGAGACAGGGTCTCACTTTATAGTTCAGGCTGGCCCTGAGCTCACTATGTGGCCCAGATAAGCCTCGAACTCAGCAATCCTCCTGTCTCTGCCTCCCGAGTGCTGGGATGACAGGCGTGAGCCACCACGCCCGGCTCCTGGGACTTTTCTTTCTCTGTCTCACACACTGAGTCCTTAACCCTCCTACCTAACCTTTAAGAGAGCAGGAAGGCAAAATTTCTTGGATTCCAGGACTTGACACACAGTCTAATGCTAATTTTATCCATAATCAAGACTTTCTGGAAGCTGAAGGCATAGTCTCAGCACATGAGGTTGACTGGCAGTGTGAGCCGTAGGCATGGGGACCAGGACGCTAAGGCTTCCCAGGTTCTGGCCAGAAACTTTCCTAGTCACTGATTTGCCTTCCTACCTTGAGTCTCCTGCCTTGGGTGGGAAATTCCATTCTGCTTTGCAGCAAAGAATTATTTCAGTGTATTCCAGAGGAGGGAAGTTTTCAGAATAGAAAAGGCATCTAGAAAAAACTAGCACAGGAGATGTACCTCAGAGTCCCCCAGGTCCAAATCCAGCTGTGCCTCCATCACTTACCAACTGGGTGGCCTTGAGGACCTTGTCTGAGTCCCAATTTCCCCTTCTATCAAAGAGGCTAAGAATTCCTATTTCTAAAGGCTATTGTGTGACTACTGAGATGTCACCCCAAAACAGCTGGCATTGTGCCCATTATAGTAAATGCAGCTGCTGTTTATCAAAGAATCGGCCTTTGGGACCCCAATAAGTTGTACTAGAGACCCTTTAGACAAAGAGGGTCCCCAGGTGAATGGAAGACATTGGGTGTTCTTTTGTTTTGGCTGTGGCTTTATCGTTGTCTTCTAAAATGTCTGTTTAAAGGAAAAAAAAAAAAAGTAAAATAACAGCCCCCCGAAGCTGATGATGGTCTTTCCATCTGTCAGCACATGGTGAGCATGTCTTGCAACACTTCGCAGCCTCTCGGGGCTCGCTCCAAACCTGAGGGCAGTCGTGCTTTGTGTGTATTAGGAACACATTATGTGCCGGGCAGAGTTCTAAGCATTTTTCACGTGCTGATGTACTAATTCCTCATGGTTTTCCGGTGGGTACTTTTCTTAGCCTAATTGTAAACGGGAAATAGTGGTGACCAGTCCGGGTGGGAGGAGGGGTGAGGCCCCCTAGGCCTCTGCCCTGTGCGTCCTGGGCCTCCTTAGTTTGGGAGTTCTCGTCAACTTGGGACTGACGGGAGGGGTGACAGCTGCTCTGGGCTTGCTCAGTAAGTTCCTCCGACCCTAGGCCCAGAAGGAAGCGATACAGGACCTCATTTTACTTTCTGTCTTGAGGTCCCTTGATTTATACCAGCAGAAACTTGGGGCGTGCCTCCTTTCCACACCCCCAGAGCAGGAAGCACTCTGTCATTTCTCTTTCCTGTGACAGCTCCTTTTGCCTCCCTCTCAGAGCCTAGTACCCTACACCTTGGAACCCAGCGGCGTGGGAAACGCTGCGCTGGCTTCATTGTCCCCATGCCACCTTGCATCCGCCTGGTCTGGCATGGGCTGCTGTTTCCGCTCTGAGTCAGAGAGTGTGGGTCTGAGCCACTGGGCAATGGGTGGGGACTTTCTGTGTCTCGTGAGGTCCTTACCCACCTGCTGGTCTGCTGAGGTGCCTGGAGTTCCACCCCTAGTGCATTACGTGGCTCTGGTGCTCACCAAAGCAAAGCGTAAATCCTGTTCATATCATCGTCCAGTGCCATGGCTTCGGGCCCCGCTTACCCACCCCCCAGTCCCAGGTTTCTTCACCTTGAATTGAAGCGAACGACCCTCTGCCTTGGAACAGGGCTGATGGATGGACAGCGTTCATGTGTGTCACGGGAAATGGCAGCTGGCCTTGTTTGTGTCCCCAGTGTGGGTGCGTCATTCGGGCCCGTGTAGAGATAAAGCGTGGCCTTGAGGCACCGCAGGCCAGCTTGTGACCGAGCTTAGGTGCCTCACAAGGGATTTGCACGGAGTGGGCTTCAGGCCACCAGCAGCAGCAGGACCTCGGAAGCTTTTAGAGATGCCGGTTCTCAGCGGCCTGACTGAGGGCATCCGGAGCTCTGGGCTGTCCCAGCAATCCGGGTGTGCGTGAGACCCCCAACTCCGTCTCCCGGGGTCCTATAGAGCAGCGCCCTCTTGCTGTCGTCCAGCTCCCTTCTAGGCTGCTCTCTTTGAGGGGTCCCCGACAGCTTCTTTCCGGCTGTCCAGAGTTTCAGTTCCTGCGCTGTAAGATGGAAATGTAATAATGGCGCTTGCCTTATCTTATTGCCTTAAGTTTGATAGTAGTTGAAGTATGCTTAGCTCACTGCCTAAAACATGGCCAATGCTCACGAAAGATTAGATACTATTTTTATTAGCATCACTGCCCTGTATTTTATCCCCCTTTCTGCTCCCTGCCCACACCCCTTCTGGTGAGATAGTCCACAGTGCCAAGTGTCCCCAACAAAAATATCTGCCTCCTCCAAAAACCCCTTCCTGACCCCTTTCCTCTGAGCCCACGGGACTTAGGTCTTGAGCTACAATGACTTGGGTTGTTTGGGCATCTGGGCACAGTGCCCAGGTTCTGCCTACCTCTGTGTGCCCTGAAGCACTCACCTCTGTTCCTGGCAGCTGAGCCAGCGCTCCGGGACCCTACACTAAGGTTGGTCTGAAATGCCATTTCCCAAGAGCGAGCTCTGCCCGAGGGCTTCCTGGCCCTGGCACCCTCTGCCACTCGCCACGCTTTGTCCTTGACCACAGCGCCCAGCAGCTTCCTGTCTTTTTGGGGTGTTGAGGACAAGTGCTTCCGAGAGCAAAGGCAGACGACCCGGAACGGTATCTTCTGCGGCTCCTCCCTGTCATTTCCTATCCTGGCGCAGAAATCCCCTTGGCTAGGCCGAGGGGATTTTCTTGCTCCTCTCTGTGGCTTGCAGGGCTGCCTGTAAGGCCCTTGGGTGCCCAGGCCCACAGCTTCTGTGTGGCAGCCCTGGTACTGATCTAGCACCAGGGCTCCTGTTCCACTGTCCCTCGGTGTGTGACGGTGGCAGAGGAAGAACTCCTGTCTCCAAGGCGGGCGGCTGAGTGCTCGGGCGTCAGCCTGAGGCCGTGGTCCGTTCGGGAGCAGCCTCACTCTGGCCCTGTGCCTGGTTTCAGCTTCAGGTCCGTGCGGCTGCTAAAGAATGACCCAGTCGCCTTCCAGAAGTTCCCCTACGCGAGTGAGGACGAGGCCTGGAAGACGTACCTGGAAAACCCCCTGACGGCAGCCACGAAGGCCATGATGAGAGTCAACGGGGACGACGACGGCGTGGCGGCGCTGAGCTTCCTCTACGATTACTACATGGTACGCTCGCCGCTCCGAGCGCGCCCGCGTCCGCCCGAACCTGTGCCTTGATTTCAGGCCCCGTGGCCGGCACCCCTCAGCTCCGGCCCTTCGCACCAGCCGTTTCCGATTTCTGACCCTCTGCTCCCTCTTTCCTGACCCAGCCCCTCCTCGGTTTGAGTGTCAGGCCCACCGTTGCTTTGCTCTCCTTTGGATTTCCTGTTCTATCGTCGGGGCACCCTCGTCCACACCGGCCCCGTTTTTTTTTTTTTGTTTTGTTTTTTTTGTTTTTGTTTTTGTTTTTTTTTTGCTTTTTGGAGACAGGGTCTTGCTTTGTAGTTCAGGCTGGCCCTGAGCTCACTATGGTGCCCAGGCAAGCCGCCGCGAACTCAGCAATCCTCCCGTCTCTGCCTCCCGAGTGCTGGGATGACAGGCGTGAGCCACCATGCCCAGCATTATATGTGGTAACCGGGGATCGAACTCAGGTCCTTACGCTTGCGAGGCAGGCACCGGAACCACTGAGCTAACCCTCCGGCCCCCGGCCCCGTTTTTGCCTCTTGCCTATAAACGTGCTGTGTCCTCAATTATTTCTCCTTCTGCCCCACAAGTCGGCGCTCCTGGAGGGCAAGAACACACTGTGATCGGTGCTAGGTCATTGCAGCCCTCAGTTCTGCCCCCCGGGCCCAGCACGTATGGGCTGAGTGGGGGAGCGTCTGGCCGGCTGCACCGTAGCACATCAACACCCCAACTTCCATCCTCCCTCTCCCGCTCTCCATCCCACGGCTCCTAACAGCTTCCGGGTCATCCCCACCTAGCCGTTCCTGCCCCAGACCTAGAACGTACCTTCTGCTCTTTAACCCATTGCTTTTCCTTCCTTGGACTTCATTCTGCCATATTTCCTTTTCCTCTCATGAGTATCCGGCACCTGCCACCATGCTGCCTTTCACTGTTCTCGAACTACTTAGAGCTATCACAAATATGAGACACACGACACCACCTCCACGTCCAGTGTTGCCGTCAGACATTACTAATGGATTACAGCCTGCATTCTCACTGGTGTACGTGAGGCTGCAGGACTCCAGCCCTCTGAATGGAGATGAGACAACAAGACAGCAGTTTACTGTATTTGAGGATGAAGTGTACAAATAGCCGATTGTTAAGATAACTGGCTCTGAACTTGCAGAGTTAAAGCAACTGAATCATAAGTCCTCAACTTTATTGGTCCAAGAAAGATTCTAGCCACCCTCCTGCCAGAAGGAAGGATTTGAAGTCCAGGTGGGATTTACAGGTTGAAATTAGACCACAAAATAAAATCCAGCGTGATCTTCCCTTAGAAAAGCAACAATTTCCAGGGCCGGAAAGGTGGAGCTAGGCTCTGAAGGGATGCTTGTGTGGGTGTTTTGTGCGATGTGGTATGTGGGTAAAAGCTGGCCTGGGTTAGAGCAGCCCTGCAGGCAGTGAGGACTGGGTCTGATGGCAGGGCCAGGTCACCAGGTTGGATTTGAGATCTTGTCGTGCCACAGTCAACACAGCTTTTGGGTGATTCGGTGGGGACGACTTACTGGCTCACTGAGTGTCTCATATGCCCCCCTGAGTGTGAGTAGCAACCTGGGCTTGGGAGACACCAGGCAGGGCTGGAGTCTTGGTACCGGCCTTCAGGATAGTGAATTACAA
>PVIC010055370.1:0-11209 GCA_004025085.1 Thryonomys swinderianus
TCTCTGGACTTTCCTCAACTTTAGAGAGGAGAAAATTTATTATTATGCAGTGTAAATTTTAAAGACTTTCAAAATATAAATTCATAATTCTTTATTAACATCAGGAAGATACTCTATAGGGGATATTCATGATAATTCATAAAGACTTTTATAAAAGAAATAACATATTTTCTTTTATTTCAAATTTTAAAATATTCTTAAGAAGTGGATACAAAGAAACTCTTTGTCTGAATTTAACAGACTTAATTCTTATTTTCCTGATGCATTTTAGCATATACAAAAGAATCAGTAGTTTTTTCTTTTTTGTGGAATGTGTCTTTAAACAATGGCTACCAATTCTATTTTTGAAAGAAATATAAAAATGAAATAAAAGAACATTATCAGTGAAATTAAAAGAAATGTGGCTATCATCCAATGGAATTGGAATTTTGATGTTCCCATACAGTGGCCAGTTTGTCTTGTTATTTATAACTAAGTGTACATGAGTTACAAAAAATTAAAAAAGAAAAACATGACAAGGAGAATTTTGAGTACACATCAGATTATTAAAGCTATGTCAGCCTTTTCTCCACAAAAAAAGTGTAATAAGTCATCATCTGCCATTATTTTGTCTCAGGTTAAAATATATATTTTTATGTAAAAAATTATAATGACAAAAATCACTTCAACATTTATTTCTATTAAAAGAAATTGGTCCCATATAAATAAAAAGATCAACTGAAAAGTCTTTATGAAGCTCTTGTCCCTGCTCATGTGGCTGGATCTTGAAGTCACAGGCCAGAGAGCGAGGAAGATGACTTAAGGAAAGTGGGAACAGTAAGGCCCGAAGAGCTTCAGTGTGGGCGCCAGGACTGGGGCTGCTCTGGCCGCCTCGGACTTGGATGAGGAGGGCTCTGCAGAAGCCCGGGCTCTTCGTCACACAGCTAAGTCTCACCATGGAGGAGTATGAGAAGCCGGAAGGGGGCCATATCAGGGAGAGCGGTTTCAGATCAGCAATTTGGAGTGTGTGTGTGTGTGTGTGTAAATTAAAATGCCTGGCATTCCCCCCCCCCCCCCCCCCCCCCGGCAAGAGAATCCTTTGAGTCTAAGCCAGCACCAAAAAGAATCCTGTACAAATATGAGTTTGGGAGAATTTTTGCTCAATCAGGTCAAACTGGTGTTTAAGTGTACTTCAGATATAAGTAGTATTAAAATTAAAATATCAAACATGGCCCGTGTTTGTTGATTTTCATGAAACCAGTGATCAGGCTATTTAATATTTTTTTTTTTTTTTTTGAGACAGGGTCTCGTTTTGTAGTTCAGCCTGGCCCTGAGCTCACTATGTAGCCCAGGCAAGCCTCGAACTCAGCAATCCTCCTGCCTCTGCCTCCCGAGTGCTGGGATTACAGGAGTGAGCCACCACACCCAGCTATTTAACATTTCTTAATATTTAAATTTCTGTGCTTTTTGGTTCTCCAAGAGAACCTTATAAGAGAGCATGACTGATGATATTTTTAGATGCTTTTCCTCTGGAGCCACCAAGGAATTTTGTTTCAAGACCGAGCCTGATTTGGCAACTAACCTCCGTGGTGCATTAGTGCCAGCCAATTACTATGGGCCTCCTCCGGTGAGCAGTGTGAAGTCTAATACTTGGCTGCTTGTCGGAAACGCTCTTGCAATTGCGTTGTAATCCTTTTCCTTCCATTGTCATTGCCAAGACTGGCATTATAGTCTCATGTTTTCGCTGCCTGCCTATATTTCTTTCTTTCTCTCTTTATAAAAATTTCCTCCATGTATCTATTGTATATCTAACCCATTTTGTCGCATGTGTATATTTTGCTTTTAATGAGCTGTTTTTCTCAATAAGTATTTGAAGGGCTAAAATGTAATATTTGTGCAATGTAAAAAGAAGAAAGTCTCATTCACCAAGCTTACATTCCACTTACATATATGGAAAGTACATATATGTGCAAGTAATTAGGTCTAGAGAAGTGATTCTATCTTGTATCTTATCAAGAAAGTTGAGTCAGTAGAAATGTAGTGTTCTGAACATAAAATTTTAATTTAAATAAGTCTGATGGAGGAGAAAGATCTTTTAAAAATTTAAAATATTGTTTTCAATAAATTACACATAACCCATTTGACTGTGTTAAATTCTAAGACAGATTTTAATAAAATAGATGAAAGTAGGTTAACTTTATTAGGTTACAGGAAACATTTTCCTGGGCTAGTTTTCTTGCACACCCTTAGCAGCTGATTAACAATATGATAAAGTGAATGATCACTGTGTTTCTGACAGTATTTTAGTTACTTCATTTTCTCACCCAGAAACTTCAAACACCTTTTAAGACTTATAATCTGTTTTGAATTCTACACCCATGTTCTATAATTTGTAATTAGTTTACAGCATATGAATGTTATCAAAATATTTAGTCTTCAAATTTAGGATATATGCTTACTTATCAACAGGTTTACCTAACTTAAGTGTTTCCTGCACATTTTATTTTCATTTACCCTATATTTTTATGTTTAACAGGAAAGTACTTATCATGTGTTCTAGTGGGTATTTACAGCAGTATCAGAATATTAATATAGTTACTTTGAAAGAAGTGATGACCCAGAGTTCTTTCAGTTCTTTGACAGTTTTTCTATTAGATTTTCCTGAGGCTAGTGAGATCATTCACAAATTATGATAATTTATTTCTTCATCTCACACAAGAGGATCATTTTGGGGATGTATCTATTCTACATCTTTATGAAAATACACATATGCATCTCTGTCTTATATTACAGCCCAAAATATGATGGGACAATTGTGAGAAGGGTTATTTTTTGTCTGATTTAGATTTCAATGATTCCTTGAGGCCACCACATTAATATAATATATCTTATCATTTAAAAGAGAATGTTGTCATTTATTGTACATTCACTAATTTGTAAGGATTTTAATTTAATCACAATTAATATTAAATTATTATAAATGCTCTATTAACATATATATTTATATGATGAACTCTCATTTGTTGATTTTAAATTCTTTGTTGTTGTTGTTGTTGTTGTTGTGAGACAGGGTCTCGCTTTGTATTTCAGGCTGGCCCTGAGCTCACTATGTAGCCCAGGCAAGCCACTGCAAACTCAGCAATCCTCCTGTCTCTGCCTCCCGAGTGCTGGGATTACAGGTTTGAGCCACCACGCCCGGCACTGTGGTATGTGGTATTGATTGCTGGTGGGCGTGAGTCACCACGCCCAGCATTCTATATGGTTACCGGGATCAAACTCAGGACCTTGCACTGCGAGGCAGGTGCCAGAACCACTGAGCTAAATCTCCAGCCCTGTTGATTTTAAATTCTTATATCCTTTATCATGTTGGTTAGTGGTTCTATTATTTATTTATATTTTCATTCTAATATTTACTTTTACTCATTTCCTTTTTTTTTTTGAGACAGGGTCACTTTTTGTAGTTCAAGACATACTCAAAAGTGAAATAAATAGAACACAAATGTGTAAATGCCATATATTTCTCTGGTATGAGGAACTGAAGGTGTAAATGAGTCCTAAAATGTATATATTGTGAAATAGTAAGAAAAAATTCAAAGAGAGGAAGGTGAGGGTAAGTAAAGAAGGGAAAGGAAATGTGACAGTTAATAAAAAGGAACAGAGCTTATATATAAAGGGGGCAAGGGTTTCGGAGGGCAAGGAAATGGGAAAAAATGAGAGTTCAGTTGTGTCATGTACTGCTACAATATCTCGTCAACTGCAATCAGAACGTGTATGTAAAAATGTACCAATAAATCAATTAAAATCATACATCTTGGAAGTGAAATCTTACATTTTATAATTATGTGTTTAAGAAACAACTTTCATGTGTTAAGGGTGTATATCCTGTCTCCCATTGGGTTACACTGTTTATGAAAAGAGAGCCAAATTTTAGTCCCAATTAAATATTGGTTTACTGATTTGTGAATAAATTATACAGTGCCAATACTGCCAATAGTTATTATTTTAAATTGAAGATATATATTGCAGAATACATTGAATATTATTTTTATTTTCCCTGTCACTCATAAAATCATAGCAATATAATTTACAGCCATGTAAACAATTTGCAATACTTCTGTCTTTAATAAAGTATTTTAAAAAGCTGTGTTTGAGAAAGCATAACACTCAGCCAAAGTATAAGTAATCAAACAACCCAGTATTTTTTATTTAAATCTTTATTGGTACATTATATATACACATCACAAGTATGCTCAATATTGAGAATTTGAACCAGTATGTGACATAACTTATTTCTCATTTTCCCCTTCCCTTACCCACCCTACAGCCCCACCCCTATTTTCAAAAGCTTTGTTGCCTTTTTTTAACCATCAAATTTTTCTTCCCCCCATTACTTACTCCTAAACCCCATTTCCCTTTGAATATTTACTATTTCACAATATCTACCATGCATTCTAGAACTCATTTAAATCTACAGATTTCTCATACCAGAGAAAAGATATGATATTTACAGATCTGTGACCTATTTCACTTATGAGTATGTCTTTAAGGTACATCCATTTGAGTATAAATGACTCAACCTCATCATTCTTTATGGCTGAGTAATACTCTATTTTATTTTATTTTATTTATCCAGTCTAGAGTTAGTGGGCATTTGGATTGTTTCCAAGAATTAGCTATCACAAACTGAGCTGCTATAAACATGGGTGCACATATGTTGCTCTGATGTGAATCTTGCAATTGTTTCAAGTATATCCTCAGTAGGGGACTAAGACGGTCAAATGGAACTTTTAATCCTATCTTTTTGAGGAAAAAACTGATCTCCATAATGGTTGTACCAGTCTACGTTCCCACCAACAGTGAAGAAAAAGGTTCCTTTCTCCCCACACCCTCACAGATATTCATTGCGAGATTTTGAGACAGCAGCCATTCTTTGTGGAGTGAGATGAAATCTCAGTGTTTTCATCTGCATCTCTCAAAGGACCAGTGATATTGATCATTTTTTTACGCTTCTTGGCTTTTACTCCTTCCTCTAAAAAGTGTCTGTTCAGTTCAGAGGTACATTTTTTAATTGAGGTCTTAAATTTGGGTGGGGGCTGATTTTTAAAGCTCTTTATATATTCTAGATAGTATCCCTTTGTCTGATTAACAGCTGGTAATGATTTTGTACCATATTGTTGGTTGTCTTTTCAATCTACCAAGGATTTCTTTTGCTGTGCAGAAGTTTTTCAATAAGATGTGATCCCATCTGTTGATTTCTTCTGCTAGTTCTCAGGCTATAGAGGTTCTGTTCATAAAATCTTTCCCTAAGTCAATGTCTCTAAGAGTACTACCTAAACCATTTTTTTTTTTCGAGACAGGGTCTCGCTTTGTAGTTCAGTTTGGCCTTGAGCTCACTATGTAGCCCAGGTGAGCCTCAAACGCAGCGTTCCTCCTGCCTCTGCCTCCTGAGTGCTGGGATTACAGGCGTGAGCCACCACGCCCGACACTGTGGTATGTGGTATTGATTGCTAGTGGGCATGAGTCTCCACGACCAGCACTGTATGTGGGTACTGGGGATCAAATTGAAGACCTTGCACTTGCAAGGCAGGCGCAGGAACCATTGAGGAAATCGCTGGCCCATACCTAACCTATTTTTGCAGCAGGTTTAGTATCTCTGTTTTAATGCTTAGGTCTCTAATTCACTTTGACTTTAGTTTGGTACCCTGCAAAAGGGAGAGATAATCTGTCTTTGGCAGATTAAAACCCAGTTTTTCCAGCACCATTTGTTAAAGAGGCTCTCTTTCTTCCACTGAGGACAAACATGCCCATATTAACCTCATATCATCTTGTTTCCTGGAATTATTCTCAGCATTCAGGTCTTCTATTATTGTATATTCCTCTTATAATAGACTAATTTTATATTTCTTTCAAAAGACTAATGGCTCACACATGAAAAAAACAGAAAAAAGTATATGCCGTATGTCAATATTATATTTCATTCAGCTAATCACTCATTTACCTAAAGAAATATAATACACAATGCTTTTTTTAAACTAATATATCTTAGACCTCATAACTTCTTTAACTGGAATTCTTTCACTGTGAGTATTGATAAATGTCTGAGAAATTGTGCTTGATAACTTGCACATATCAGTGTTCTTTAAAATTAACATCATTGGTATGGATATTTAGCTCAGTGGTTCCGGTGCCTGCCTCACAAGTGCAAGGTCCTGAGTTCTATCCTCGGTAACTACATACATTGCTGGGCATGATGACTCATGCCCACCAGCAATCAATACCACATACCACAGTGCCAGGCGTGGTGTCTCACTCCTGTAATCCGAGCACTCGGGAGGCAGAGGCAGGAAAATTGCTGAGTTCCTGCCTTGCCTGGGCTACATAGTGAGCTTAGGGCCAGCCTGAACCACAAAGCGAGACCCTGTCTTAAAAAAAAAAATAACATCATTGATATCTTCTTATAAATTCTTTCAGATTGGTGCTATTATTTTTAACAGCATCATAATATTCTGTACTTCAAGTGTATAGCATAATTATTTACTCCTTCAGTAATTCTATTGTTCCTTATGTTTTCTGTGCAAATATTTCAACCAAGCATATTATTGATTATATTTGTGTGAGTGGAAATGTCTAATGTGAACAAACTTTTAATTGGCAAGGCTTCCACCATATCACAGAGACATTCCTGTGAAGTTAGAAATATCACTTATTCCTGTCTTTAGATCCAGCTCTATCTGAAAATACAGACCTTTCAAATGGGACACACATTGCCTCTGTTGCTCTCTTTAATATGGTGTATGGCTCCTGTCTAGATGTTCCTCAAATCCTCACACCTTCACAGGCGAGCCTTACTTGACTCTGCTGCAGCTAGGGTGTGTGATACTAGGACAAAGGACCTGTGGTACTGAACTAGTCCTTGGATGCAATTAACCTAGTTCTGGGTGTGGCTTAATAGATTTGGGAAACTCAACGCTGGGTGTGGGTTGCACCATCCATAAGGGTTGTGCTCTTCACGGGTTATAAGGGAGACAAGGAAAGCAGGCTTGCTGCTGCTGCTGCCGCTGCTGCTGCTGCTGCTGCCGCTGCTGCCGCCACTGCTGCTGCCACTGCTGCTGCCACTGCCGCTGCTGTGGCTGCAGCTGCTGTTGGCACCTGCCTGTCTTGCTGAAGAGTGTTTTTCTTCTGTGTTCTTCCTTTGTGATGAGACTCTGCCTTGGAGCAAGCTGACTATGGACTAAAACCTCCACCAAACTCTGAAACAAATAAATCTTTGCTTCTTTAATTTTTGGGTGCTAGAAGGAAATTTGGTCACTATGATTATGGAATGTGGGTCTCTGTATATTAGAGCCCAAGTTATACAATGTACTCAAGTGATAGTGTTTTAAAATTATTTTAAATTATTGCATTATACCTGATAATGCAATCTGTTTTAATATATTTACTATACTTTTGCTATATTTTAAATTATCATTTTAAACAATTATTTCAATATTTCCTTAATATTACATTGAAATATTAAGATGAATAATCCCACCTGTAGGTAAAATAATAATCATTAATATGGTTTAAATATATTTGCATAGTATACTAATTTTAATAGAGTGTAATTGAACTTAGTTAATAAATTTACATGTTTTATTGCCAGTTAATTTCTGCATACATGCCATCAAATTCATTAAAAATTAGCAGATGGGTATAATTAGCCATGATCATGAAAACACATTTCCAAGAATGTTATGCATTGTTAATTATTGGAATGGAAGTTTAATTAGTCTCATCAGAATATTGTTATGCTGTTTCTATGTAGTTTCTCATAAGATCATAGGAAATGATATTCCATTAAGTTCACCAGCATTTTAGTGGCAAATACCTATGTCAGGATTACTTATATTCATCAATAATTGCATAACTTTTAAATTTTTTCTTTATTGAGTTTACTGGTGCACTTTATATACACACTAGGATCACATTCAAAGTTGAAAATTTGTACCTGTACATGATTCATATTGATCCTCATTTTTCCCTTTCCCCTGACCCCCGGTTCAATCACCCAGCCCCTATACACATAAACTTTGTTGTTTCCTTTTTTACCATCAAATTTTTTTCTTTCCCTTTTTTACTTTCCACTACCCCCTTTCCATTTCCCTTTCCCTATTGCACATTTTATTCTATTTCACAATACTTACCCTACATTATGGACTTCATTTAAACCTTCAGTTTCTCATACTAGAGAAACAATATGCTGTTTGCACATCCGTGTCTTAGTTATTTAATTATGACCTTAATTCAGCTTGAACAGTATGAGGAGTTACCAGTGTGTAGCTGGTTCCTATACAACAATTCGTGATACTCTGGAATTAGATTTTGAAAAGGCATTGCTTAGGACCTAGCCACATGTCTCCCCTGAAGTTTCATCACTTCTTTTACTTTATGCTGTTTAATCAAGCAAGTATGAGTGCAATGTTTTTCACATACCAAAGCACATATTTCAGTTTAACTGATCTCTAAGTTTACTCTGAAGAACTATTCTTTAAAAAAAAAACATTTAGTACAATTAAGTTCCATTTTTATTTCTTTAAAAATAATATAAAGCTGATATTGTTCTGTCAGAAATTCTTGATCAATGTTCACAACTTTCTCCACAAATTACAATACGATTTCAGAGTGTTTTCTAAGATATTCATGTATTTATGCATACAGCAAAATGTATATTGTAAATGTACATGAACAAGAACCCAGGAACAAAAGAAAACTCTTGTTTTTAGGAAATGTCTAAGGTGTGACAAACAGTACAAGATGATAAATAAGTATACACACACATATACACACACATACACACTCATATGCTGTGTGATGATTAATGGGAATACATGAAGAGAAATCAGGGTAGGAAGTTTAGACAGGAAAGACAATAGCTTTGAAACACATACACAAAGAACAGAAAAGGCACCAGTGTGAATACAGACAGATTCTCTGGTCTTCAGGTCAAAGAGCTAAAAAGTACATCAGACAGGGATTTTAATTTTAGTTGCAGGGATGAGAAGTCACTGGACTGTGTCAGTAAGAAGCAATTCATCTCTACTTTGGTTTTTAAGAATTGTTAGGCTTGTGTGAATTGTAAGGCAAAGTATTATTGCAATCATTTAGCTGAGAAACCCTGATGGCTTGCAGCTGCATGGCAATGGTGAGACTACAAAGAAAATGTTCTATTTTATACACCTCTAAAGTTAAAGCCAGTATTATTTGCTGATGACTTGGATAAAGAATGTGACAGGAAGATTTTGGAATTCTTTTGGCAATAAGGTAAAATGGAGCTGTCATTCTATAGGCTGTCATATTTAAAGGGGCAGTAAAAATTAGCTTTTTGGGTAGTGAACTACTTAAGAAATGAAATGGTTATTTATTTATTTATTTATTGTTTAGTTCAATGGTTTGTGACAAATCAGTGAGGCACTGAGAACAACGTGACATATGAAATTCCTAAAGCCTTAGTGTGTTCTGATCTGAGTAATAGGGAACAATTCATGATTCTGGAAGAATAACAGTTTCACACCAGGAACATGAATAAGTGAAGGAAAATGGAATTCAGTTCACAAAAGGATTTTTTTTTTTTTCCCTAGAGAGTGTCTTGGACGCTGGGACACAATAGTTGACATCCACAGTTTATAAGAGGAGGTTTATTTTGACTCATAGTTCAGAGCTTTCAGTCCATGTTCCACAAGATTTAACATAGAAATGGCTTGGTAGAAGGGCACGATAGACAGGGATAACAGAAAAACAAAACCTGATCGTATTATTGAAATCTGGAAGCAGACATTCAAGAGGGAGCTGAAGCAGAAGATACACTCTTCTGGGTCACGCCTCAGATCCTGCCCTCCCCCAGTCACTGTCTCCTAAAAACAAGAGAACAATAGTGCTCTCTGGTCCAGTTTTTTCTTAAGAGCACTGTATGTCAATGCATAAGGCCTTTGGAGGTATATATTTTATGTAAAGCAGCAAGAGTCCTGACTAGTTAGAGAAATATGGAAAACTAGGACAGTCGTAAGAGTGATGGCATTTCTCTTTTGATAGTATGTTTCCAGGAAAAGTAAAATCATTGGTTGAAAGAGAAATTTAAAAAAAAATGTGAGGTTTAAAGAGAAAGAAGGATTTTTTTTTTTTTTAAAGTTGAGTTCTTGGGGCCGGAGGGTTAGCTCAGTGGTTCCGGTGACTGCTTCGCAAGTGCAAGTCCCTGAGTTCGATCCCCGGTAACCACATACAATGCTGGGTGTGGAGACTCACACCCACCAACAATCAATACCACACACCACAGTGCCAGGCGTGGTGGCTCAGGCCTGTCATCCCAGCACTCGGGAGGCAGAACAGGAGGATTGCTGAGTTTGAGGCTTGCCTAGGCTACATAGTGAGCTCAGAGCCAGCCTGAATTGTAAATGCGAGACCCTGTCTCAAAAAAAAAAAAAAAAAGAAAAATTGAGTTCTTTATTGGTACATTTTATAAACAATCACACACAATCACACTCAACATCGGGGAATTTGTACCAGTATATGACATGAGCTAATTCTCATTTTTACCCAGATCTCTACCCACTCCACAACTCCCCACCCCCTGTATACACGTGATTTCTGTTTCTTTTCAAATCATATTTATGTTTTTCCCTCCTGACGTTGCCCTACTACATTCCCTTTGAAAATTTCCTATTTCACAAAATCTACCAGGAAGATGTTGTTGAGTAGATGCAGGAACAGAACCTGCTCTGTAAAAGTGATGGTCTCACTAAACAACTAACATCAGCATTTATCAATTTAACATGAGTGTACTCCATATAATTCTATGTGTTCCTTTATACAATCATCGTTTTAGATGAAGGCACAAAGTAGAATGGGACTGAGGGCTTTACTGTTTATGAACAATAAGGAAGTGCTGCATCTCTGGGAAAATGAAGGGGAGGATGTGGATGCGGTTCAAAGAGGATCCACTCATTATGAACCAGATACCAAGTGAACTGAAGATATGAGGCTAATACAAATTTAAGAAAATTAGTAAAATAATGTATTAAACGTGAAAAGGGATGAAAATATTTAGAATTATATTACTGTAGTGGCTGCAGCAGGAAGGTAATCTGTAAAAGAATTATCATCTCCCCATATATAAGTATCATCTAGAAATGAAATTACAAAAGTGCTGGAAAAAACTAGTTTTAGAGTATTAAATAAATGAAAAATTACGTGATAC
>PVIC010055371.1:0-11249 GCA_004025085.1 Thryonomys swinderianus
CCTTGAAAACCACTTTTATACACGACGCACAGCCGCCGGTCTCTGCATAAGTGACATGCCGGCTTCGTCCTCCGAGCAGCAGCCGCAGGCGCAGGCCTCAGAGTCATCCGACAGACCTGTGGATGGGCAGAGCGCAGCCACACGCGCCTGCCACAGCCGTGGGCAGCTTGGCTCTCTTGAGGAGCCCTGCGTCACCAGCGAGGACGGCACGGGCCCGGGACCCCGCTGTGCTCAGCTCGGGGCTGCGGCAAGGGGCCCACCCTGCGTGGGCGTGGGCGCCCCAGCCCTCAGGTCTGGGCTGGCCGTGAGAGGACGGTCCTGGGTCTGCCTGCTGAGCATCTCCAGACCTGCCAGGCTCCACCCTTACAGATGTGCCACGGATCAGGGCTGCGCAGGTCCCGTCCCCACAGCAGGGGCCCTGGGCAGCTCTGGGCCTTGGGCCCTGGGCCTGGAGATGCTGTAGCCTGCAGGGCCATGGCGCTGGGGCCGGCTGGCCAGGGTGCCCTGCTCTGGCCCCTGGGTCTCCGTGCTTCCTCCCTCCCTGGGCACTGAGGTGCCCGTCACTTGACGTTAGCATCCCAACAGCTGTCCAGTAAACATACTCCGGTAGGAGAAGCGTGTTCCTCCAGGCTCAGGCACCGGAGCGCCCGATGTATCTCCGTCGCCTCAGTCTCTGCAAGCCCAGCCCCGGGTCTGCTAAGTGTTTTCCTGAGAACACGTCACCTGCCCCCAGGGGGTCCGGCGTTGTGAGTTGATGCCGCGGAGCAGTTCTGCCCTGCCTGCCCTTGGCATCGTGCCCTGCAGCCCCCAGCAGACCCCTGGGACTCCACCATTCCTGCCACCCCTGGAGGCAGCAAGAGACCAGCAGGGTAAAAAGGAAGAAGAGCTCCCTTTGGTGAGGGAAGAAGAGCAGAGGAGAAACATGTCTCCGAGGACAGCCACAGCAGCAGCCACAGGAGAGACGGGAGGGCACGGCCTGCACAGGGCATACTGAGAACACCTCTGCCGGGCCTGCCCCTGCCACCCAGCAACAGGCACACCGGGCCCGCAGGGCACCAAAACTCAAGGTGCCTGGGGGAGCCTTCCGCACCTGCAGCACAAGGTGCGAGCACCTGCTGACCGCTGGGGTGCAGACGTGCGGCCGCACAGCCTCGCTGCGTCTGACCAACATGCGACACAGCCTGGGACCCCGTCCTCCAGAACGCAGGCCCCCTCCGAGTCGCACCTGCCCCTTCACCCCAGGCTCCCTCCTCCCTGGGTTCCCCAGCCCTGTGCACATCTACAGGATACTGGAAACGATGTACTTGGCCATCAGCAGGGAATTAATTAAATCAACTGTGGCTCTCGGAAGCCATGGATAATAGTCCGAAGCCAGGCTGAGGCAGGAGGAGTGGCAAGTTCGGGCCTATCCTGGGCAACTCTGCGACTCAGCCAGCCCATGTCTCAAAATAAAAAAGGCCTGAGCCACAGCTCAGGGCAACGGCCCCGGGCTCCATCCCAGTGCAGCGCGAACCAAGGAAAGGGAAAGAGAAAGAGAAATGAACGTGACTGGCGCGGCCCCAGGAAGACCTCACGGCAGGCTCCCGAGCGGAAGAGGCGGCAGGGCCCACGGTCCCACGAGCGTGCGGGACACGGCGGGGAACACACCCTCCTCCCCGCGGGCGCTCCGTGCCACACACCTGTCTGCCCTCGTCCTTCGGCAGGAGCTGGGACGGGGCAAAGTGCCGCTCCCTGGGGAAGCAGGGAGCCGGCTGCCGAGGAAACAGGCCAAAGGGACACTCAGGTGACGCCAGCAGCCCCAGGGCCCGGGCTCGCCTCCTCGCTAAGCGCTACTACGCCAAAGCCCGCGGGCCGCTGGACAGCTGTGAGGGCTGGCAGAGGCCGGCAGCCCGGACCAAAGCCTGGCTCCGCGCCGGCTGGTGTGGCACTGCCAGGCAGCGAAGCTCTCTGACTTGTTTCCTTCTTGGTCCCCGGGCAGGGCGTGGAGCCCCTGGCTGGGACCCCGGCCCCGCCCTGCACGAGGCAGACCCAGGGCCACCTTGGCCAGGTCCCCGGGCAGGGGCTCCTCCTGCGGCGCCGCTCTGCCCCCCCCCCTAACCAGGCACACGCCTTCCCGGACAGCCAGAGGGGGAGGACGGACTCCGAGGGGTCCCGTGCACGAAACCTGATTCCAATGCGTAACTCACACCGATCGGAGGACACAAACACACCAGCGCTGAGAACGCATATCACCCCCGTCCAGGCTCGCTGAATGGGAATTTCATTTTGCAATTTCCACCACAAGTCCTGGAGGAAAACATCCAACTGCCCATCTGCTGAGCAGCAGGAAGCAGGGAAGCCCCGGCCAGCAGCCTCCAAACCCTTTGCGGCACACAGGCTCAAGGGAACACCGCTGCTTCTGCAAGGACTTGACGCAGCCCTGACTTTCTCGGGGTTCCCTGGGCTCCGGGCTCAAGGGCAGACCCAGCTCTGGACACATGCCCCATGAGGTGCAAGCGGCAAAGGTGTCCCGGGCTACTTGGGAGACTGTCACCCGGAACCCGTGGGTGCCCGAACAGGCCCAGGAACAGACGACCTCTTGGAAGTTCACTGGTCTGTGGCCCAGACAGCAGGCGGGACAGAGACCCAGTGGGTCACCCACCATCAGGCACTGTGCCCTCGGCAAGGAGGAGCGACAGGCCCGAGCAGGCATCGCCAGCCAGCTCTCCACCACAGGCATGGCCTGGAGCCCGGGCGCAGCCTGGCGGAGGAAGGGCAGAACAGTGAGGAAAGCAGGGGCTGCCTGCCCCTCCCCTTCACCCCTGGACACCCCTCTCTAATGCAGCCAGCCAAGGCCCGGGAAACCCAGAGTAAAGACACAAGATTAGACAACAGGGAGGGTGGCGAGCCGCAACCAGACCCGGCACAGGAGGGCCGCCCGGGCCGGGCCCAGCCGACAGCGGGAAGCGCCTCTAACCCCACCCTGCCGTCAGCCATGCGGCGACTCCCTACCAAAGGCACAGACAAGGCGCGGGCAGCACAGGGCCAGAAGACAACCTCCCTGTCTTTCCTCCTTCCCAGCGAGGCCACAGGTGAGACAGAGAAGATGCGGGGGCAGCCACTTACCACATGGGTTGGTCCGAAGGCACTGGCCTGGGCACGGGGGGGCCCCAAGCCCAGCCCCGACAGGCTGCCCCAGCTGGCAAACCAGCGCCATGTGCAGGCGCAGACTCCACGGCAGCTCAGTAGGAGAACACGTCCCGCATGGGCACTCAGCTGGGCACAGCCACTCTCCAAGCCCTCCTGGCACTTTCTGAGCTGCCTGTCGGGGCAAATCCTGAGGCTACTGGAGCTGCCCAGGAAGCACAGCGTGTTACGTAACCCGGCAGCCAGGCACCCTCTCCCTGTCTCTCCCTGCCACCCCACAAAGAAGTGACGCACCCCAAACACGATCCCTCCGCTGGGCTGCAGGGCAGGGCTCCTTCAGTTCTGCCTGAGCCGCTGCTCAGATGCCTGCTACTGCCCAGGCTCCCGAGCAGTGGGGGTGTCCCAGAGGCGTGTGCCAGCACTGTCCTAGGACTGCACTGGCATAGTCGGCCCACACACATTCCAGGGACGGCGCAGGCGCCCAAGAACACGCACTCGCACCGCTGCCCCGAGGCCGCCTTCCCTCAGCCTGAGGGCTGCCCGTGCCGAACTCCCTCTGCTCACACTGGGCGCACACCTGGCTGAAGGCTGGCCCCGCGCTGCGCCATCCTGTGCCCTAAGCCTGCATGTTCAGAGTGAGGAAACCGGTTTAGCAGGCTGGATGTTCCTGGACGGCACTGGCACAGACGTGACTGGCATCCCAGGGGTGAGGCCCCTGCTGGGACTCAGGCAGGCACAGCTGCGACCCGCCACTGCCCAAGGCCCCGAGCACCCCTCCCCTCGCCGGGGGCGCACCCTCCTCCGAACCCTCCCGCACACCTCTGCTTGTCACACATCACCCTGCTGGCCCTCGATGCCCACCGTGTGCCCTCCTCTCTAACCAGACACCCGGGCAGCAGAGACCTGGGGTCCCACAGGCCTGGCAGCAGCTCCGCCATGCAGTGCTCAGCAATTTCAGTCACATCCTGATCCCAGTTTAGCTCAACCACCTGGAAAGGGCCCGGAACCCACAGCATAATCTGTTCACCCAGCCAACGTCTCCCGGGCACCAGCCACGGCAGGGCCGTCTTCGCCATGGGACCCCAGGGGCACACAAGGCCATGCCACCCTTCCTGGAGGGCCTCAAACTCCACACACCTGGCAGACAAAGTACAACACGGGAGACGCAGGAAAGGGGACCTTGCCCACGGGGCCTCACCTAGTGCAGGGACACCTGGTGCAGGGACACCTGGACAGGAAGCAGGGTCTCGGGCGGGAGACAAGCAGGTGTGAGTGGCAGAGGGGCCTCACCTGGTGCAGGGCACCTGGTGCAGGGACACCTGGACAGGAAGCAGGGTCTCGGGCGGGAGGCAAGCAGGTGTAAGTGGCAGAGGGTGGGCTCTGCAGCCAGTGCCCGGTGTTGGAGGATCAGCAGGGCCGGTAACACTGCCGGAGTGAGCGGCAGGAGGGACACTCAGAAAGGCAAGGGCACACAGGGCACAGAGGGCACAGAGGCCACAGGCAGGCCCTGAGGGAGAGCGAGGGAGCCTGGCCTCGCCTTCCAAGCCCAGCTCATATGGCTAGGTGAGCACAGACCACCCAGCAGCAGAGTCCCTCCTGCACCCGGGACTGGGACCCATGTGCACTTTGGGGTCAAACCACCCGCAGCGGACCCCACAGAGCACCAGAGCTGAGAGAGCTGGTGAGGGGAGGCCCAGAGATGGCACAGGCCTGCAGGACAGGGGCTGCAGAGGCACCATCTTGGGAGAGAGCCCACGGCATACTTCCTGCTAAGCAGGTCGGACTCCCAGGAGTCACTGGGGGGCGCTGGCTTGTGTCCTCAGGTCACGGGCAGGGGCATGGACGTGGTGCACAGGTGGAGAATGGCGTGTGGCCTGTCTGGGTTCAGAGAGCCATGCAAGGCCCAGCACAGGTCAAGGCTTGGGCTGGGACCCTGGGCACCTGCCCTGTGTGGCCAGGAAACCTCAACATGTGGCCCTGACGCAGAACAACCAGAAGCTACGAGCAGCAAAGCCACATATTGTAAATAATCACCAGGCGTATGTCAAGCAGGAGGCCCTGAGCAAAAGCAGCGCAGACTCCATGTGGCCGGCTGTGCCCGCCGCCATGACACTCACATCCCCGGCCCCCCCGCCGCCCACTGCTCGGGCCCCAGGACTTGCCTCGTGTCCTGGGACAGGGCCAGCAGAGACCCCACACTGACAGCCTGCACGGGACACGTTACCAGGGGCAAGGGCCTCACAGGGGTGACTGACAGGGGCCCTCAAGAGCCCTGTGACACACCCCTGCCTGTCACCTCCCTTGCTCTGTCCACACAGGGCCCAGGGTGAGGCCCGGCAGCACGCCGCTGGGGCTCAGTGCTGCTGTCCGGGAGGGGCTGCCCCCTCAGGGGTCCACGCTGGCATGGCCACAGGACATCACTGGCAAGGCAGGCACAGGGCGTATCTGCTCAGCCCCAGCTCAGGCTCCCAGCACTCTGGGCCCCGGGCCCTGTCCTCCACTCCACCCTGCGGGGTGGCCGTACCAGTGATGGTGCAGGCATCCCGGTACCCTCTGCAGCCAGCCGCATCTTCCACAGCCTCGCTCACGTAGTGTTCCTCAGGGATGCCCGGGCTGCAGGCTAGGACTGCATGGTCACAGGCCTCCGAAGGGGGCACGGAGCTGGCCCAAGTATCGTCGTGAGGAGCTGTGGTGTCCAGCTTGGCAGGTTTCAGCGGGAGGTACCCACTGCCATGAGGGGCCCCGCTGCCGGAGTCCAGGGCAGGTGGGCGGATGGTCGCTGGGGGGTGTGCTGCACCCGCAGGGGCCGCTCGGGGAGAACCTGGGACAAGACAGGAAAGGCGTGATTAGAGAGCCCGCCAGAAGGGTCCAGAGAACGTCTCTGCAAGCACGACGCACACTCCATGGCATTTCTAGAAGCACCTTCTCATCACGGGGTCTCCCACTCTGCAGCGGCAGACAGGGCTCTGCCTTAGCTGTCGGGTCTCCGCACAGCCAGAGTGCAGCGTGCCGCTGCGCTCACCATTAGACCCGCCTGGAAGGGGCTCTAGGAAAGTGGTAAGCAGCAGCCCTAGCGCACCCCAGCTGAGAGCAGGCACCCCAGGCACAGCCACCACGCTGTGTGGCAGAGCCATGCATGGGAGGAAGACCCCAAGTGAAGTGTCGCTGTGGGCGCGTGGCACCGGCGATGCTGCTGGTGGTCAGGTGCCCCGTGCTAAGCTCCTCGGGCCACCAGAGGCTGCACTAACCCTCAAGGCAGAAGGACGGGAGGCCCTCGGAGAACCTGCTATGAACACAGGCTCAGCCCGAGGTGAGCCAGGGCCCGGGGGGGGCCGTGGACCAGTATCCCGCTCTCGGGGCCACGGCAGCCTAGCCGCCTGGTGCGCCAGCTTGTGTCTCCACTCAGCCCTACCTGGGCAAGGACAGGCTGTGGGGCACTGTCTGCATGGACACTGGGGAGTCCACACTGCCAAGAGCACCCCATGCAGGTGGCGTGCTGCCCAGGTCAGGAGGGCACTGTGAGCCTCAGGCAACAAAGTGGAAGACTGCAAACAGCTCAGCAGGCAGCTAAGGGCAGCCAGGGTCCCAAGGCTGCTTCCAGGCTACTTTCCTGGAGTCCTTTCAGACTGCAGCCTTGGGGCCCTGGATGCCCTTAGCTGCCTGCTGAGCTGTTTGCAGTCTGAAAGGACTCCAGGGCACTGATGCCACTGCCCTGAAGACTCAGGGCTGTACTTAGGCTTCTGCCGCCCCATGGGGTGGGCAGCCCTGCGCGTGCACCTCTGAGCAGCACCTAGGACCCAGAGGCACCACACAGATGAGGGCACTTCGGGTGCTCTGAGTCTGAGGGTCCTGAGGCCACCTCTCTAGTGAACGAAAGGCAAGAAGGAAGTGGGGGAGGGGCAGAGGTGCGCTGGGGAGGAACATGACTCGAACCCGCAGGGCCCTGCACCGTGGACGGGAGCCGGCAGGTGCTTGGCCAGCACTTCAGTTCTAAGAGAACTACAGCCGTGACTCGCAACACGTTTCTTCAACAAGAGTTCGTTTCCCGAAAACACTGACAACCCCTCTCATATGGGAACTCGGACCAAGCGGCAAGTGCCCAGTGCTCATGGGCTGCAGAGACGGGCAGGGAGTGGGCAACCTGCACTTCACGTCTGCACCCAACGTCCACGCACCCAGGGTGGAGAAGAAGGCCGTCCCGAGCGGGGCTCAGGGGCTGGGGAAGTTGCCTCCAGGGCGCTAGGGGCGCTGGTACCAATGTGAAACCAGTGTGTGGGGCCCAGCGCTGCAGCCGGAGCCCGGCGCGGCCAGCCCAGGGAGTAAGAGGCACGCTCAGGAGTCCCGGTGGCCAAGTGCCGGCTTTACTCTGCCCTCGGTACCAGCCCAGCTCTCTCCGCGAAGGCGCCGGTGCTCAGCACTGCGGAAGCTGGCTTGCGTGCCCCGCTGCAGAGCGTTCTTGAAGTCAGGCCGGACTTCCACTCAGCGTCCTCTCGCTGGCTGTGCTCAGCATTTCTGTCGGTTACAGGCTCACACTTCTCGATGGTGAGGGCGGTGCACAGGCTACAGGCCCCTCCGGCTGGACGGCGCACAGATTCCCACTCGTGAGAGAGGAGCCGGCCTAACAGCCCTCATTAGCACGGGTCTCCGGAGGCTGCGGGCCAGCAGCTCTGCAGCCCGCGCCGAAGTTTACAAAGTTAAACAGAGGGGGTACGTGGGGGCCTTCCAAGAGGCAAGGGGAGCTTTACACGAGAGGAAGGTTTTACACACTCAGTCTCCCCTTCAAAACTAAGAGGAATGAAATGCACTCAAAACTCACCAGGCTTCAGTGACTCCGGGCTGAAGGTTTCAACCTCTACATCAGAGGCACCAGACCCAGCCAGCGTTCACCGAAGAAACAGAATCCAAGCCTAGCAGAAATTTTAAAATTTAGCAAACATGAAAATGGGGGATGAAAAAGCATCCCAGTCTCCAAACTCCAGGCCCATACTGTGGCTGGGTTCCTGGGAGGGCTGGGGCTCCTGTCCCCCAAAGCCGTGCGCAGTCTCGGGGAGGTGGCTGGATCTGGAAAGGGGGACGCCGGGGTGAAGGGTGGCGGTCACTATGCCGCTCCCTGTGAGACACTGCTCGGCGCCGCCCAGCTCCGGCCTCCGAGTAGGAGGAAAGGGACAGAAGACCGTGAAGGTCCGGCTTTTGCTTTCTTCCACGCCCGCTGACTGCTGCCCTCTGCCACCCTGCCATGGAGCCGGCCGAGGACAGACTGAAACTTATGGGAATTGAGAGCCAAAGAAACTTCTCCTCTTTTAAAGTGTGGGTGTTCAGTATTTTGTCTCAGCAGTGAGAGAAAAGTAAGAGAGTCCATGCCAGTCCCACTCCCACGTGTGCCTATCACACACACACACAGAAAGCCACCATCAGCGCTCAAACCCAGTCACCTGGCCCTCCATGCACCTGGCGTGCTGCCCACCCCGGACTCTGACCAACCGACAGCTCGACACAAACAAACTGAAGCTGATGAAGACTCAGTACCATGAAACTGGCGCTGACACTGAGCCAGAGCCCTTAGAACCTGTCTAGCCAGAGCCCATGACTCAGACCTAACGCAGACAGCCCAAAGAGAAGCGGGCAAAGGATATAAAATGCCTTCCCCTCGGCAACAAGGAGCCCACATACATACCCCCAAACATTTGAAGAAACACTAGCAGAAATGTTTTTAAAAGCTGGCAGACTTGGGCCGGAGGATTTGCTCAGTGGTTCCGGCGCCTGCCTCGCAAGCGCAAGGTCCTAAATTCGATCCCCAGTTACCACATATAATGCTGGGCGTGGAGACACGCCCACCAACAATCAACGCCGAGTACCACAATGCCCGATGTGGTGGCTCACATCTGTCATCCCAGCACTCAGGAGGCAGAGACAGGAGGATTGCTGAGTTCGCGGCGGCTTGCCTGGGCACCATAGTGAGCTCAGGGCCAGCCTGAACTACAAAGTGAGACCCCGTCTCAAAAAGCAAAAAAAAATCTGGTAGACCAAAGAAGATGAAGTTGTTGCAAGATAGGTGTAGTGGTGCACACCTATAAGCCAGCTACTCAGAAGGCTGAGGAAGGAGAGTCTCCTGGTGCCAGCCTGGCAACAGAGTGAAACCCCCACCTGGCAGGGCAGAGGGTAACGAGGATCACTCTGGCAACTGTTTTAGGAAACTCATAATCTTATGTATGACTGCAGAAGGGAGGAGTATAAAACTGTACTGGCTCCTTGGCTCAGCACGAACGGGTCAGAGGTGTTCATCACGGTGCACCACCGACAAGCCAGCGTGCAGCACGAGGGGTCCAGCTGCAGGGCAGTGGAGGGTGGCGGCATGGGCTCCGCAGCGGGTCTGCGCGATCAACGGGGCGACGCCAGGACAGGCAGCACATGAAGGCATGAGCTGCATCTGCTGGGGCGGCACCGAGGGGCTGGCCTCACACGACCTGCACACAGAACTCAGCGCTTCACCCTCGCCAAAAGCAGCTCCACTAAAAAGTCGCTTTTGTCTAAAGCTATGCTATTTTATAAAAAGGCTCCAAAACATAAGGATTACTTAATGAGACTTCCACCAAAACTTCTGCCTCCGCCATCTGTGGGAGGGAGAGCCCTGCAGAGCTCCCAAGGATACAGCAGCCCGCTGGGCACGAGTGCCACGGGTTCGCCACCCCTGACGGACAGGGAGAGGGACGGTGCTCCCAGGATCCCTGCCCCTGCCAGTGCCAGGTCCTTCAGGTTCAGTTTAGGGGCGTCGCGTTTACCCAAAGAGTTACTATTAAGTGAATATTGCAAGTTAACATAAGCTACTTTCTAAAAAACAAAATTCTGAGATATCAACAAATACTCATTCACACCTCCAAAGTGAACACAAGCAGCAGTTTTGAAATCCCAAGAATATTTCATATCTCAGCAACTGCAAAACCATTCAAAAGCTCAGGGCCTCTCAAAGTGAAAGACCGAGCTCTCGCCGGTTAAATAAACGGGAATAACCTGACTCCTACCTGTGGAAGCAGCCATGACCACAGCACCTCCGAGGCCACCCCAGGGCACCTCCCTCCGTGCCCTGCGACCCCACTCCCGGAACCAAGCCCTCACGGCCCACGCTGCATCCGGTGCCAACACTCACAAACCTTCGTCCCTGTGATCCCACTCGCGTGGCACCAGCTCTCCAGGACCCACAGGAGGCAGAGCCTCCACACTCTGCACACAAGCGCGGCTTGTCCCCCTGCGCCACGCGTCCAGGGCCCCCCAGCCCAGGCACTCCCAGATCACCAGCTGCCACACCCACCAGGCTGAGATGTGGGGCGCAGGGAAGATCTGAGGGGTGCTGCTGTGATCCACAGGGCCAGGAGTTGAACCCTGCGGACTTTGGAGACTAACGGAAGTCTAGGGAGACCCAAAGCGCCCCCAGGGGCCATACCACATTCTCCAGGGCCCAACACAGGCTCCTCTCAGCCCCTCTTCCTCAGTGCACAGCAAATGTGACTCAGCGGGTGACCACTCGGGATCAGACACCTCATCTACAGCAGACGGCTCAAAGGCTGGGGGCAAGGGGCATCCCGTTTCTACTGTGTGCCCCTGGGGAGCCCCAGGAATTGCAGGAAGTGGCGTTGCCAGTTCCCAAGTGTGGAGAGCCAAAGGGCAACTGCGCCCAAAAGATGACGCTGAGGAAGTAGGTCAAGTGGTCTATATCCGCTGAAAAACAAGTCTATATTTAGGCATTGCCTGATCAGCCAGTTCGCTTCCGCTGTATAGCCGCCTATCCCAGAATGCCACGTGTCCTTCAGGCATTGGCTGATGACTGTGTATATATATATATATATATATATATATATATATATATATATATATATATATATATATATATATATATATATATATATATACTGGGAGAGACCTGTGAAGGAGACCTTTTTTGTTTTTGCTCGAGCAAAGGATCCTGAATAAAACAGCAGAAAGAAGAGTTCGCGGTCGCGTCTTCCTTGCTGGTCGAGGGGGAAGCGACAACTGGTGGCCCGTACGGGGATCCTGACTTCCACTGCTGCGGCTCAGAACTTTCTGCTGTCAGGGTAGCTAGCTGGAAAGTCCCCAGGTAAGGTGGGGAC
>PVIC010055372.1:0-11245 GCA_004025085.1 Thryonomys swinderianus
GTACGGAGGGAGGAAGGGGGACCTGGGGAGAGGAACGGGGATGAAGAGAATTAAGATATGTTAAGTAGGGCTGGAGATTTAGCTGCCAAGGTCCTCTGGTGGACCAAGCCCTTCGTGGGGGTTGGTTTCTTCCTTGTTCCCTTCCCTTCTCTCTTGGTGACAGAGCATTTCATCTCACTTTATCTCACTGAACTATCTTACTTAAAGGAAAAGCAAGCATTAGAATTCACATTTCATAACAGAATAAAAGAGCATGCATGTAGGGGGTGGGGAGGTGTGGGTGGGTGGGGATATGGGTAAGAGTGATAATTGACTTGTGTCAGATACTGGTACAAATTCCCCAATATTATATGTGATTGTGAGATGTATATAAATTGTACCAATAAAGAATTAAAAAACAAAGAATTCACATTTCATAGATAGAGAAAAGAGCTGCCAGAAGGGACCCAGTTGATCCCAGGTCCCTAAGTGTGGAGGAACCGCACAGAAATCAAATGGACATCTGTAAGGCCCATAGTTGGCCTACAAACTTCCAACACTTAGCAGACGTTGGTTTGGTTTATATTTCATGAAATGTGATGTACTAGAATACTCTTAAAGCTTTTCACTGATATTTCAGCAGTTTTGTGCTTTTGTAAATCTTTTTATGAATATTAAAAATTTAGAGCTTAAGCTCTGCCCTCTAAGATGCACAGATGTGCAACTGGTATCTTTGAGCAATCCTTATCCCCAAATGTCCTTATTCAGCCAAATGGCTGAAGGTCATTTACTTTCTAATACATAATCCTCTACTCATCCTGCATTTGTTGATCTGTGGTAAGACTGTCCTGTTCACTATGACTGATTAGCCTATCTGTACTGTGTCTATGATCCACATGCAATTGCTGTTAGAGGTCTCTTACAAGTGTCCTGTGCTAGGAAAAGCCTCGATCTCTCTTCTTAATGTGGTTTGCAGAGATATGAAATTATAAATTATACAGAGAGAGAGAGAGAGAGAGAGAGAGAGAGAGAGAAGGGGGAGGGAGGGAAGAAGAGAGAGATGGAGACAGTTGAGAACTGGATTGGGAAAGACATGTAAAAAATTTAAAGGAGCTGTCCTGTGCCCTAATGGTAACTAGTGAAAAACTCAGCTTCTATTGTGTTATAAGATCAAAGCCCTTGAGTACATTAAAAGGTAGATTGAAATCATCATTGAAAGATCATAGATACTGGGGATAAAAATTATGCTCAGTCTTAAGGCTCATTCAGAGGAAAAAGTTCTCATTTATTATTCCTAGAATTTGTAATCCTCAGGCTAGTAATATTTTTGACTATGAGTTTGTTCATAATTTGAGTTTGCAAGGCAAAATAATAATGAGGACAGATCAGCACTTTGTACTGGAGTGAATTTTATTCAAAAATTCCTTTTGAGGAGGAGGAAAAAAGGCTTCTTTCCAAAGTACTGTAAAGCTCTGTGACATAGGTGCTGCTTCTAGCAAATACTCCTCAAAATTCTGTATCATAACATCAAGTCAAGGGACCATGTTAGAGTGCATTCACCGAGCCCTGCCTTGAATTCTTTCCTCCAATGTCAGTTAAAATTTCAATGCTATAAATAAAGCTTAACTATGATTATGTAAAGGATTTATAATGTTGAATGTAAGTGATAGTTTAATGTACCTATGTTGAATGCAAACAAATCCTAGACCATTTAAAAGGCAAGTAGGAAAGTTTTACAATTGATCTGTTCTGTTTTAATCTAGGATCTCCCTGTGAATATCAAATTCATTCTGGAAGGGATGGAAGAAGCTGGTTCTATTGCTTTGGAGGAACTTATCAAAAATGAAAAGGACCGGTTCTTCTCTACAGTGGACTATATTGTGATCTCAGATAATCTATGGCTTACCAGGAAGAAACCTGCACTCACTTATGGGACCCGAGGGAACAGCTACTTCTCAGTGGAGGTATTAGTGGACATTTGTAGTGGGATGGCAGGGAGGTATCCATTCTGGGATCTTAGAAAGGAAGGCCAGAGGCTATTATCCTGGACATAGCCTGGAAGATCACAGAAGACTTGAAGTTTGGGGTGTGGTTTGTGAACTCTAGTGGTGTGTTAGTGTGCAGTTTTTAAGAGAGAGAATCCCGAGGAGTTTAACCAAAAATATTTAGAAACCATAGCTTTGGAATTTAAAGGCAGAAATAGCAGCCTATGGGGATGACTCCCCAGTCAGAGGCTGGAGATGCTAGAACATTACCATGGTGTCTGCCTGCTGAATCTTGATAACAGGAGCTCCAAAGGCCACTTATTAGTGAACATGACTAGTTGTGAGACTCAACTATCATGGACTAGCTAGAAATACTCCAAATTCTTAGCACTTAAAAAATAATGTGTCCTACTGACATACATGAGAATGCTAAGTCTCAGGAACACAGGACTGCATAAAACGTCTGATGAAGTTTACCATTATAAGATACAGATACAGAGATGACGTAGAGTTGAAAAGGGAAAGAATCAGGGATCTCGGTAGATATCTCATTCAAAGAACTTGCATGTGAGGAGGAGAGATGGCGAAGGTGAATTCTTAGCTACCCATAAGATGGGAATCTCACGTGGACCAATATTCAAGGCTAAAATAAAATCAGTTTATTATAGGAAAGGAACAGAGAGCAGGGATGACCACATCACAGACAGAGCACCACTGGACAAAAGGCATGTGTATTTATGGGGTCTCATCCTGCTTACCTGTGGATCTCTTTTCTTACCTCAGGAAGTGCACTGGTTTATTTCTTTCTTTCTTTTTTTTTTTTTTGCTTTTTTGGAGACAGGGTCTCGCTTTGTAGTTCAGGCTGGCCCTGAGCTCACTATGGTGCCCAGACAAGCCCCCACTAACTCAGCAATCCTCCGGTCTCTGCCTCCCGAGTGCTGGGATGACAGGCGTGAGCCACCACGCCCGGCATTGTGGTATGCGGTGTTGATTGCTGGTGGGCGTGAGTCTCCACGCCCAGCATTATATGTGGTTACCGGGGATCGAACTCAGGACCTTGCGCTTGCGAGGCAGGCGCCAGAACCACTGAGCTAACCCTCCGGCCCTGGTTTATTTCTTTGATTAACCATTTGCTTATTTGCTTCTCTTATCATCTAAAAGTGCAGTTGCCTCCTCATTTTCTATTAGATGGTCACTTCAGACTCCTGTTAGCTCCCTGCTTCAGCTGGAGGGAACACAGAGTCCAAAGAACCTTGATGATGTTAAGAGAAACCTAGGAGAAAACAGGGATAGTTATGAGAACAAAGGTGGGAAGGAATGAAATCCTAGCTAGGGGATGGTATTAACCTCTTCGGCAAAGGTATCAAATAGGTGGAGAGATAAAAGTTGTGGAGCATGTTGTTGGCTTTTATTTATTTCTGCTGGGTAGGGAATAAGTTTATCTCCAGAGAATCGATGCCTCAAGTGGTTGCTATGGGAGAAAAATAAGAAGACCAAGTAGAGCATGAAGTCTCAGGCAGTATAAGTGTCATCTGTCTTTGCAGATAGGCACTTTTCTGCAACTGTGCTCCATCTCCAGGGCCAGAGAAGGCCTGAGAGGGTAGGGTTGGCCTATGTTGGGGGTAATCCAAACAGATGTGATGGGGAAAGAAGGGACAAGAAAATCAAGATGAGCACCCCTAGAGAGGTTGAGGTGATGAGCAGTGGCCTGTATGTTTAATGGAGAAAAATATAGGCAAGAGGACAATAGATTGGGCAATCTTGGAAGGGTCAAGGAACTGGACATCTTGTGAGGACCAAAGAGCAGGTTGTAAATTCAAGTGACAGTAGAGTGAAAGGGAGGACCAGGTAGTATAAGATATTGGAGGTAAGACTCTGCAGTGAAAGTGTTTTAGTTAGCGTTATTGTCAAATCAGAACAAACTCTCAAGCTAAAGTAACTGCATGGTAACATCTGGCAACATATTAAAGATGGATTAGGGCCAGGAAAATGCAACTGAGCAGGGATGATGGACAGGAATGAAATTAAGAGGAAAGAAAAATTTTAAATTCATTAGAAATTTGTAGCATGGTATACACAGGAACAAATAAAATGGTAGGAAGTAATTGTAGAAGACATTGAATTAAGTTCTAGATCTATTGAATTCCAGAACCTGGAAACACGCTCAAGTGAAGGCAACCAAGACTTTAAGAAGTGAAAACTTTTAGGCCTAGATATAGGTGAAAGGCCAGACCTACAGGGATAAGGACTTAAAGGTATGAAGTTAGTAAATAGTATCGTGTAAGTAAGAACCAGCCAAGGATGAAGCTGTTGCTGTGGAGGAAGAAGAAAAGAAGATGTTAGAGGAGACATCAAAAGAGTTGTCCTGCAAGCAAGAAAAGAATGAACAGAAGAAAGTTCTGAGGAAGGGAGGATAATTTTTTTCCAGAAAAGTAATCTACAGTATGATATGAAGCCCAAAACAAGAAAATGGTATAAGCATTGATAGTTTGTCTAAGGATGGCATGGTGCTCTTGGGTAGAATCCTGTTAGTGGATAGTTTGAGGATTAAGTCAGTTTCAGGAGATTCAGAGAACAGAGAAAGGTACAGTCTTCAATTCATGTCACTGAGAAACATGAGGAGTGCGGTTCTATATGGTAGGCTCCTGCCTGTGTTTTGAACACACCACTAGGGCATAATTTCCACCATGATAAAAGTTTTCAGTCAGGGAACCAAATACAGATTTCCTCCTTTCCCTATTTTACAGGTGAAATGCAGAGATCAAGATTTTCATTCAGGAACTTTTGGTGGTATCCTTAATGAACCCATGGCTGACTTGGTTGCTCTTCTTGGTAATACCTGATTTTATTTCTCCTTTTTTTTTTTTTTTGTTTCTGTTTTTGTTTGAGACAGGGTCTCGCTTTGTAGTGCAGGCTCGCCCTGAGCTCACTATGTAGTCCAGGCAAGCCACAAACACAGCAATCCTGCTGGTGGGAGTGAGTCACCACACCCAGTATTGTTGTATGTGGTTATCAGGGATTGAACTCAGGACCTTGCACTTGCTAGTCAGGCACCGGAACCACTGAGCTAAATCTCTGGCCCTGCTTGGCTTCATTTTTAAGGTGGCTGTGGCCTTGACACAGAGATGCCATATATTTGCTAACTGCACCCATCAAACCTTTGCTCTTGGTCTCCTCTGGAGTGACTGATGTATGCAAATGGATATTTTCAGGCAGCAAATGTGCCTAGATTTGATCCACTTGATATCCCTTCTCTGCATCAGGGATACCCAGGAAGCCAAGGAAGGTTGAAGTTCACGAGCCTCACTTTCAGGAGCCCCTTCCATAGTGCCAGCAGGACTATCACCGTTTTATATCCGTCCTCGGTGTTTCATTGCCAGGTGTGATAGTGCATGCATGTGATCCCAGAACTCAGGTGGCTGAGGCAGGAAGATCAGTGTGAATTTGAGGCCAGCCTGTGATACACAGTGAGTTCATGTCCAGCCTGAACTAGATAGTGAGACCCAGTCTTAAAATATGTTTTAAAAATGGGTTTCACAAACTAAGTAAGGTTCAGGCCCCAACATACCTCAGTCTCCCTCATCTGGAACGTACAGTTTATTAAACAAATTTTATACTGTGCCCTTTTTGGAAAAGTTACTAAAAAGCATTCATTCATCCCACTGGCTTTGGTAGTGCCCCACAGGCTGTGATCGGCCCAGTGGCCAAGCAGTTGGAGGTGCGGAGTCTCCTCAAGGACTTCAGCATCTTCCACTGCCTCAAAGTGAATAGTAAAGTGAGCTTGTATTTGTGTCATTTATCTTTCAACCTATTATTATTCTATGGCCTACTTTTCCTAAAATATAACAGTAAACCCCATACTTGACAATTTCAGACAGAATACAACATGGTATTTTCCTTGAAAGAGTTTAACTAGTTCACAGAGGAATTCAGATGTATGCAACCTAATTTTGCTTAGGGAGCATGGATGAATTTCTATTTTACTAGGACTAATTTACTCTTTCCTGGGAACTGTATCATCAAGTTGTTAGTAATACATTTCAAGTCTCTCCTCCTGCATCATGGCTGCATGACATTTATTTAGACCGTGTGGCTTTAGTGTAGCATAGAATATTTCATTTAGCCTCATGGATAGATATTGTTTTGCTAAGGAAAAGTCAAATCAGATCATGAATGGAATGAAAAACACATGGTTTTGTGTTTTTAGTTTCTGATACAAATAAAATAGACTATGACAAAGTAATTTCTGGATTATACCCTCTGTGGTTTTCATGTTTTGCTCAAAAATCAGAAGGATATAGGGTTGAGTGTTAGGGCTAATCAGACAAGTAGGAATTTTGCTTGCTGGCTCACTGAGCTGAGGTCACCCTGTGACCTTCATGTTTCAGGGCCTCTGGTGGTCACAATATCGAAGGGAAGCTGGTTGTGCTGTCCTATTCTGCTGGCCAACATGTAGTGTAGGTTCATCAGAAGGTCACAAATTCAAGACTCCTAGCCCCGTCCCTCAGGTCCTCATGTGATGATCCTGATGTCTATCATGATTATTGACAGCAACAGAAGTACATTGAACATAAACTACCTAAAGCACAGGATGGTCTCAGGGAGGGGGTACAAAGTGAGGTCCCATAAGTCTCCTGTCTGCTAGGATGCTTAACACTGAATAAGAAAGACAAGATATGGGGTAGCCACAGTAATATTTGGGTTCACAGATAGAGCTCTCACCTCTGTGTTTCCCCTTTGTAAAGGGGAAAGGTCATAAGTCCTGCTGGGAGAAAGGCACTCAAGACTTTCACGGTGGCCTCTGGTGTCACGCATAGACAGCTCTTCAGCAGCCACCGGGTCAAGGAGAAGCCATCTCCTGTGTGGAGTTACCATCTGTGGCTCTGGTCAGGGAAACCAGTGATAGTCACAAGGCCCACTCCAGGGCTACAGCATCAGCACATTCTCAATTTCTATCCTGCTTTGTTTTCTATGCACATTTTTTAGGTAACCTGGTAGATTCATCGGGTCACATCCTGATTCCTGGAATCTATGACCAAGTGGCTCCTCTTACAGAGGAGGAAAAAGAAATGTATGAAGCTATTGATCTGGACCTCGAGCAATATCGGAATACCAGTCAAGTTGAGAAATTTCTGTTTGATACAAAGGTATGTCCTCAAGCTGATGGCTAATCTGAAAAGAATGATAATCACATTGTCTCAGTGTCTAATTAGCACCAGATGATAATCTGCATATTTTTTAGAATCCAGGGAAGATGCTAATTTCTAGGCAGATTTTAACTTCCACAGCCAATTTTCTGTGATCTAGGTTTCTGGGATCCATTTGGCTTTAGGCACCTAACCATGATCATAAGGAATTTCACAACCATATTCCAGAACAGTTTATTAATTTAACATCCCACAGCATCCTGTAGCCAGAAAGCAAAACTTCTTGACTATTTGAATATTTGGAAAGGCTCGAAACTGTTCTAGCTTCAAGAGCACTAATTCTTTATTTTCCCAGCATGACCTAAGGGCCTCAAAGGCAAATCTACAAGTTAAGAGATTGGTTCTTTTGTGTTCTAAGGAAATTCAGAGCCCAAAGCATGTGTTACTGGAAATTTTAGATTTTTTCTTTAATTTTTGTATTATTTTAAAAATACTTGCCTGCTGAAGTGTTCAGTAGATACAGCTAATTCCCTGGGAGAACTACAAAGAGAAGCCAAAATCATGCAGAAAGGAATAGGTACAGTTTATTGTTATAAGGTATATTTCTTTTCTCAGAATAAGTCTATATACCTACAAAAAGAAAGGAAACTGGATCCAACATGTGGATAGATCTTCTGAACAGTAAAATATGGTACACAGGTCATCTCTGTGAAGATTGTCAATAGAAATTTATAACAGCTTGACCTTTTAAGTCTATTAATGGCAAAATATTAACACCTGGGGAAAAAAGGGGGCAGTGGGCATTGGCTTGGGCAGGCAAAGATTACAGAAGCGCCACATGGTCTAAGGGAATAGTCCACCTCGTAGTGAGAGTCCAGACACATCTACCTTAGGTGCTCATTTACTTGTCATGAGTGGGTCTCAGATGCACAGATGTTGGTGAGACATGTAATATAATTCAGTTGAGTTTTAACCAGATATTCTTTGTATGATTTTTGTTTTTATTTAGGAGGAAATTTTAATGCACCTATGGAGGTACCCATCTCTTTCTATTCATGGGATTGAGGGTGCATTTGATGAACCTGGAACTAAAACAGTCATACCTGGCCGGGTTACAGGGAAATTTTCAATCCGTCTAGTCCCTCACATGAATCCATCTATGGTGGAAAGACAGGTAACAACTGTTCAGTGCCACTCAGCTAGCAGCACCATTTCCAAGTCCCTCACACCATGGCATAGCGAGCATTTCAGTCTTTATCATTAAAGTATCATTTTTTTTCAACACAAAAGAACTGGAACAAGTGTCAAGAAACCAGTGTCAGTCTTCCTCAGTTAACAACCTTTTTTCAACTATTTGCAATTACCATAGTTAGATAAATAACCATTTGTCATTGTAGTGATGAAATCTTTAAAAAAATTGGATGGTAGCTATAAAGTCGTGATTGTTTTTACATATAGATGAAGTAGGTAATTGCCTATGCTTGGAAGGAGCCAGAAAAATCTCAGACACAGTCATTGGTTTTTTCATGATGCCTGAAATCGACACTATGAAAACAACCATTTTAGTGCAAATGTTACCTGGATGTAGCTATGTGTCTAAATTACCAACTCATCACCAATTTACTCAAGCTACTGTTAACAGAAAGTAGTCCCTTAAATGAACGAGTTTAGGAAGAAGTCTCAACTCTCATTCTTGTTCCATTATCCTCTTTTCTGATCTTGATAGCCCTATTTCTAAAAAATTGTTTTTTCCTCTTCCTCCTCCTTTTTCTCCTTTCTTTTGTATACACTGTGCCTTTCTCTCACAAAATGCGGATTCCAGGAGTGCAGAAACTTTTTTCCTTCTTGTTCAGAGCTATCTCACATGTACTCAGAACAGTCCCTGACACATGATGGGTGTTAATAAATATGTGTACAGGAATAAATGAAAGAAATATTTCATAGAGGATTTCCTAGGGGGATTTCCAAGGCAGGGAAGGGACTAAGGGGAAGAGACAGATACTGAAATGATCTCTTCATAAATTGGCTTGAAATTGCTCCCATTTTTTTTTGAAATTTCCCAAATGCTTAATGTTCCCTGAATATTCATTAGGGTATTAATGAATCCAAAACCAGGACATTCTAATTGAGACACTGTATTATGTCTCATAATTTTCAGTAAACATTGCTCTAACACACTATGTAGCAGACACTGTTATTACGATGGGGTGAGGACAGCATTGGGGATTATAAGTACAGAGATAGAAGGGGAATGAGAGCAAGTGTTCCCCACTGGGTAAAGCCCAGGGCCTCTGTTCCTACTGTTAAAGAACCTGCTCACTATGTTGTTCCCTCTGGTAAAAGACAGGAAAAACCACCGCCTTCCAATTTATCAAATCAGAATTTCGGTCAATTTCTTGAGGAAACACTCCTTGAGAGAACAAATTGAAATCTTCTCTTCCTATCAAAAATGTCTCCTTCTAGGTGAAGCAGCATCTTGAAGATGTATTCTCCAAAAGAAATAGTTCCAACCAGATGGTTATTTCTATGGTAATAGGAGTCCAGCCGTGGATTGCAAATATTAATGATACTCAGTATCTTGCAGCAAAAAAAGCCATCAGAACAGGTGGGACCTTAAGACATTTTCATTTTCCAGTTTACAATAGGATGAGTGGGTGGAACAGCAGCAGCGGACACCTCCTCTCTTTCTCCTTTTTTTGTAGTACTGAATATTGAATCTGGCCACGAAGTCCTCCCCCGCCTTTTTTTGTTTGAGACAGGGTCTCGCTTTGTAGTTCAGGCTAGTCCTGACTTCACAATGTAGCCCAGGTAAGCCTCGCACTCAGCAATCCTCCTGCCTCTGCCTCCTGAGTGCTGGAATTACAAATGTGAGCCACCACACCCAGCATTGTGGTGTGTGGTACTGATTGTTGGTGGGTGTAAACTACCACGCCCGGTATTGTCGTATGTCATTACTGGGATCAAACTCAGGACTTTATGTTTGCTAGGTAGGTGCTGGAACCACTGAGCTAAACCTCTGGCCTTGTTTTTGGTTTTTTGAAACAGGGTCTGGCTTTGTAGTTCAGGCTGGCCCTGAACTCAGTATGTAGCCCAGGCCAGCCTCAAGCTCACACCAATCCTCTTGCCTCTGCCTTCCAAGTGCTGGGATTACAAGCATGAACTACTATGCCTGGCATTGTGGTATGTGGTACTGGGGATCAAACTCAGGCCTTGCACTTAGGCCTTGCACTTGCCAGGCAGAGGCGGAACCACTGAGCTAATTCCCCAGCTTGAAGGCATCCAACTATTAAGTGGCAAAGCTAGGGAACAAATTCTAGTCTAGAGACCTGAATTGGGAGAAAATGGAGAACTGGAAAAGCATCAAATCTTCCTGATGCAAAAAACTCATGGAAATGTTGACCAGCACACCAAAACATCCTTTTAAAAGCATAGGTTACTTGTATGATAATAGGGAAATCCTTGGTGCTATAATGGAAAAGCTAGTCTAGTGGGGTTAACAAGGACATTAGCTTCCCTGTAGCTCTCCTTGTTATAAAGAGCCTGGGGCTGTAATGGCCTTGGGCTAGTATGAAGCAGGGATTTGAAAATAAGATTCACTACTTAAAGAGATCTGTGTGTGTGTGTGTGTGTGTGTGTTGCACACACAGAGATGTAAGCTTCACCATCTTTACTTGTGCTTTGGATGAATACAAAGTGCCCTTTGAGAATTTTTAACCATTAACCCATCATCACATGGACTGAGTCCTTAATTTCAACTGTGGGATTGGCCTAGTTCTTTCCAAACTCATAGCTGGACTTCCTGGCTTATGCATACTTCAAACCTCTGTGGAGGGATATAGCCCAGGTCACCATGTAATAATTCCATAGAAGGGCTTCTTAGAGATGAGCTCACTAGATAAAATTAAAAAGACACAAGAGGGCCAGAGATTTAGCTCAGTGGTTCTGGCACCTGCCTCGCAAGTGCAAGGTCCTGAGTTTGATCCCCGGTAACCACATACGATGCTGGGTGTGGTGACTCACGCCCACCAGCCATCAATACCACATACCACAGTGCCAGGCATGGTGGCTCACGCCTGTCATCCCAGCACTCGGGAGGCAGAGGCAGGAGGATTGCTGAGTTCGAGGCTTGCCTGG
>PVIC010055373.1:0-11216 GCA_004025085.1 Thryonomys swinderianus
CGGCGCCTGCCTCGCAAGCGCAAGGTCCTGAGTTCGATCCCAGTAACCACATACAATGCTCGGTGTGGAGACCCACATCCACCAGCAATCAGTACCACATACCACAGTGCCGGGCGTGGTGGCTCATGCCTGTGATCCCAGCACTTGGGAGGCAGAGGCAGGAGGATTGCTGAGTTTGAGGTTTGCCTGGGCTACATAGTGAGCTCAGGGCCAGCCTGAACTACAAAGTGAAACCCTATCTCAAAAAAAAAAAAAAATTTTTTTTCAAAGAACCTCTTTACATGATGACACCAACATTTAGTCATATATTCCTAATTTTATTTTTCTTCAGTAACCAGTCACATTGGCATATCATTAGCCTGACTGTGATTGAGAACACACAGTTTTCTGCATAGGGTTCTTGGTCATGTAGGTCAACTGCCCCCTGATAACCGCCCACTCACTCTACTGCGTATGTAGAGTATATGATTATAATATCTAATTCATCAAAAATACAAATTATGCTTACAAAAATCTAAGTTTTATTCATAAGCATTGTGTCAGACCAGTGGAAATATTTTATATGTAAACAAAAAGCTTTTACAGAGAAATTGGGCAAACAGATATCATGACCTGCCATGTTGAAACTGGAGACACGGAAAGACCATGGCCCAGAGAAGACCAGGATGTAACTCCCACGTCCAAGGCGGGAGGAAACGATGCCTCTGCTCAAGCAGCCACGAAAGAGGAAAGGGTGATTCTGGTGACGTCCTCAGCAGGCTGAATGCCATCCGCTCATCCTGGGAAGACCAGGTCCTTTGCTGAGTGCACTGATTCAAATGCTAATCTCAACCAAGAAAACCTGTGTGGATACACATAGCAATCAGGCCTAATCTGAGGGTCCCACGGAGAAGTCAACCAGACCCATAAATCCAACCTTCACAGCTGCACACACTGGGCCCTGTGGCAAGACTCTTGCTGACTTTTTAAATGAATCAGCCTATGGCTTTCAGACCTCTTCTTTCTACATTTATCAGAACTTACTCTACTGCAGGTCTTGATGGATTTAGTTGTTTAATCACTGCACTATAAATTCTTGGAAAGAAAGGGAAGAGTGTTTGGGAGGCCCTGTGGAATCACGCATATTTTAATGCGGAGAGCAGAGAAGGTCTTTGACAAATAGTTACTGAATAAAGACATAAATGAACAAATTAATTTATGTCATAATGACTATTCCTAAAATAAGAAAGTCACATGTAAAATGGAGGTTAATTATTCTGCCTACATTATATCTTCTCAAATTAAATGCTTGTGAGGATTTTATGAGTTAATGTAAGTATGTTCTCTGTAAATAAGTTGGTACAGTGTGAATATATTAAATATGATTTGTGAATATTATTAAAATTATTGATAGAATGCATTATGAATCATACCAGAGCGCATATTTAGATCAGATTCTAAGACTATACACAAAAGTTAGAAATATGGAAGTCATGAATTAGGAATAGAGAAATATGAAAAAATCTGCTTTCTAGTTTTATAATACCAATATCTATTTCTTGCTAAATCCAAAGCAGCTCCTGGTGGTTCTAGTTGGTGAAGTGATGTAGGGAACCATGCCATGACACAGGCATGCACATTCTTTTTTTTTTTTTTTTTTTTTTTTTTGCTTTTTGAGACAGGGTCTCGCTTTGTAGTTCAGGCTGGCCCTGAGCTCACTATGGTGCCCAGGCAAGCCGCCGCGAACTCAGCAATCCTCCTGTCTCTGCCTCCCGAGTGCTGGGATTACAGGCGTGAGCCACCACGTCCGGCACTGTGGTATGCGGTGCTGACTGCTGGTGGGCGTGAGTCTCCACGCCCAGCATTATACGTGGTTACTGAAGATCGAACTCAGGACCTTGCGCTTGCGAGGCAGGCGCCGGAACCACTGAGCTAACCGTCCGGCCCGGCATGCACATTCTTAAAACCAGTAAGTTTTAACCAAAGATGACTCTTCACTGATAGTATGAATTCCTTCCTGTACAAGAGTTTATGCTATTTGATTTTGATATCGTGTACTTATGTCTGTCAAATTAAGGCCACTTCAAATAAATACAGTCAGCTCCAGATGTGAAACAAATTCTGTGGTGTGTCCTGTTTTATTCGGGTCACTCAGGACCATAGATCCTTATATCCAGCTGCAATCACATAGAATCTGCACTGATCTGTACGGATGTAGGACAGTTAATCCTATCATTTATTCATATTCATAAATATGCTACCCTGTTTGCATTAGCCAAGTTTCAGAAGGAGTTAAAGAGTCACGGTAAAGAGAAATTTCATGGCCTCTTGAACATGTAACACTGTCCACCTATTTCCATTTTTTCCTATCTCTTTTCTCTTAAATTGATTATGTAAAGCACATCTGAATTTGGAGCACATATTTCCATTTTAACAAACAGAGTTAGCAAAACTTACTGATTTTTATTGGAGTCTAAAAACAAGTTTATAAACAGACCTTTTAAATATTGTATTGGGGTATGCTTATAGTAAAATGAAGCATAAAATCGACACTAGAAAGAACAACTACTTTGACCATTCAACACAAATTTTCTCAAAGTAGAGATTTTGATTATCATTTAAATAAATTAATTTTGACCCAGTGATGAAACTAACATTCTAAATGCATTCATTCCTTGAGTTGGAGGTGGGATGTTAGTCAAATTGTTATATTCAACAAAAAATATTGTTTTAAAAAACTCCATTTCTGCAGCATTTCTGAAACTACATAAGCACAGTTTACACCACAAAACACTGTAAATGAGGTTATTTCAGAAACGTATATTGAAGCTCTTCATCCATCTATTTTTCCTAAATGTTTCCTTGAAAATAAGATATAGTTTTGGAGTGGACCACACATGGATTTTTCTTTTATCTTTTACCATACTTACTCAAAATATGGTGGCAGCATGATTATCATTTTCCATTATCTAAGCATCCCAATTTTTTGAACAAAATGAGCAGAAGAGACGGATTGTTTGTTTTCCTTCTTTAGAGATGTTTGTCTTGGTATAGGAAATCTTGTTGATTATTGCTTCCTCTTGGTTTTCATGCCAAATGCTCATAAATATTCATTGTCTTTATTGTTTAAAAACAGGAACTGTTTTGAGAACATGTACAATAGACCATGTTCTGACAAACCACCCAAAGGTGATGTGTAAAGACAGATTCAGGAAGACAGGTGTCCTGCAGGGCTCAGCGCCATTGTCTCTAACACGACAGCTGAACCAAATCTTATAATAGCTTTCTGAGAAAGTAGAGTTTATGGGCACATAAAGTAGAAATTTGATTAAATGTTCTACTTGCTTTTTCTCAATACAAATGGGATTCTTCAAAGATCAATAGATAGATATGAGAAATGACTAGTGTTCTAAATTCTTGAAATAATGAGCAGAAAATTTTAAAAGTCTATTATAAATGATCCTACATCAAATATTTTTAATGGGATATAAGTGATTTATGATTTTTCCCTGTACCAGCTTCTTGTTTTCCTGAACATAGAGTGTTATTCTACCGACTGGCTTGTGTACATTGTGAATACTCCTCTTGGGCTAGGCTATAATCAAAATGCAGGCAAATTAAATTTTAATTAAAATGTAGTTTCTAATTTGGGTAAGAAATAAATAATGATTTTCAAGTTAAATTGTCTCTTCATATTTTTGTTCAGTTTTAGTTTTTTTTCTATTCTTCATATGTCCCTACCTACATCAAGCTTAATACAATTTGATTTTTTACCATTGTGTTTACGTTGAAGTTAGAAACATTTTTGATTCAAATAATTTATCATTTCTTCAGTGTGAGATATGTGTAATTTTTAACCTGACAGAATAACCAAGAAAATGCTTTCTTTTATTTATGTAGTGAAAACAAAATATATTTGAATGATATTTCTGAAGAAAAAAGTAAAAATCAACACATATACAAAATTGTAATTACCTCTTTATTCATATTGTCAAAAAATGTGAGAGAATCATGGTAGCTGATGAAGCCCTAGGATACCTAATATTGATTACATTTAAATATAATGTTTTCATTGCATTACCAGCAAATTATTTAAGGATGACATTGCTATTTTTGTAAATTGATCTTATGTTCACATTTACAGCTTTGGGATTCCTCAAAATATTAATAATTTAAATCAAAATGTTCAATAAAGTACGAAGAAAATACACTTGAGAAGTAGAAGAAACCCCTTTATGCTTTGTCCATTAACGTGATGATAGAGTCCTCTTCCATTTCCATGCACACGTTGGTAGCACATGTGAATAAATAGTATCTTTTGGAACAGGAGTGTATTTTTCTGTGAAACTCAGTCCCCAATATTTCCATAGCACAAGGCAGTTATTAAAAAATAAGGAGTCTTTTCTTCTATGGTGATGGGAATGCCTACTTTTTAAAAAATGAATTCTTCATTGGTACATTTTATATACACATCACAATCACACTTAACATTGAGAATTTGTACCAGTATGTGACATGACTTCCCAGTTTTCTTATTCTCCTGCCAACCCTACAAGCCCTGCTTCCATGTACATAAGCATTGTTTATTTTTTCTACATTTTTATTCCCATTTACTTACTGCTCTGCCCTTTAGCCTTTGAACATGTTCAATTACACAATTATCTATCATACGTTCAATAACTTATTTACATCTTCAGATTCTCATATGAGAGAAAAGATATGGCATTTATATAGCTGTGACCAATTTATTTCACATATTTCAGTATGTCCTCAAGGTACGTCCATTTGATTATAAATAACTAAAACTTGTCATTCTTTATAGGATAGTAACATTCAATGTTATTTTATTTTTTTTAAAACCCACATCTTCTTTATCCAGTCTCCAGTTGATAGGCATTTGAGTTGTTTCCAATATTTCGGTATCAAAAACTGAGCTGCTATGAACATGGGTGCATATATGTTGCTGTAGTGTGAATCTTTTGTGTATATTCCTAGCAGGGGACAGCAGGGTCAAATGGGACTTGTAATCCTAGTGTTTTTTTGTTTGTTTGTTTGTTTGTTTGTTTGTTTGTTTTTTGAGACAGGGTCCTCCTTTGTAGTTCAGGCTGGCCCTGAGCTCACTATGTAGCCCAGGCAAGCCTCAAACTCAGCAATCCTCCTGCCTCTGCCTCCCGAGTGCTGGGATGACAGGTGTGAGCCACCACGCCCAGCACAGTGGTATGTGGTATTGATGGCTGGTGGGTGTGAGTCACCACACCCAGCATTGTATGTGGTTACTGGGATTGAACTCAGGACCTTGAGCTTGTGAGGCAGGCGCTGGAGCCACTGAGCTAAATCTCCAGCCCCAATCCTAGTGTTTTTAAGGAAACTCCACACTGAACTCCACAGTGGTTGCAAAACTCTACATTTCCTCAACAGAGGCGAAGGGTTGCTTCCTACCTGCAAGCCACACCAGTGTTTGATTCTGATTAATATCAAGATAGCAGCCATTCTTTGTGGAGTGAGATAAAATCTCAGTGTTGTTTTCATCTGCATGTTTTGAATGGCCAGTGTTGTTGAGCATTTCTTAATATGGTTCTTGTTTCTATTTCTTCCTCTAAAAAGTGTTTCCATTTCAGAATCCCATTTTAGAAAAGGATCTTTAAATTTGAGGGGCTGATTTTTCAAGCTCTTTATGTATTCTTGATAGTAGTCCTTTGTCTAAGAAATAGCTGCTAAAAACTTTTCCCCTGTATTTGGTTGTCTTTTCACCCTGCCAGTGGTTTCTTTTGCTGCGCAGAATCTTTTTTAATAAGATGAGATTCCATTTGTTGATTCCTTTTGCTAGTTCACATGCTATGGAGGTTTTGTTCATAAAGTCTTTCCCGAAGCCAATGTCTCCAAGAGTTCTACCTAACCTGTTTCACAGAAGGATTATTGGTTCAGTTTTAATATTTAAGTCTCTAACACACTTTGATTTTAGTTTGTACACGGCGAGAGAGATAGGTTGCACCGACTGCACTGTCTCACCCATGGCTGTAGTTTCAGGGTTCCCTCACTCTTCCAGTGAGTGTTTTTTTTTTTTTTTTTTTTTTTTTTTTTTCCAGTATGGTGGATTAGGTGGAGGAATTCACTGAAGGCCTCTGTTTCGGTTCCAGTATTGCAGCTGCACTTATTCAGTGGCCACAGACAAGCACTTGGTGTCTCTGGAGGTTCTTCTGCATTCAACAGTCGTGTCCAGTTTGACGCACAGTGAAACGGAGATGTCATGGCCTTCTGGTCTCGTCCTGGTCATGGAAAAGCTGCAGGTCCTAGCACTGTTTAATGGCACTTGGCTCCCTTCTTGCTGGGGTTCACTGCAGGACTGCCACCTATCCCCACTTGCCCAGTTTGTTTCTGTGAGTCTTTGGTGTGGTCCCGGTGGCAGGAAAGCTGCGGGACTGGGTGCAAGTTAATGGCACCCAGCTCCCTTCTTTCCAGGACTCATTGCAGGACTGCTGCCATGCCCTCCTTGCCCATTCTGCTTCTGTGGGTCTCTTGGGAATGACTTCTTAACCATGTCCATGTCCAGGTTCTAAATTAGAATTGTTGGAAACCATACGTTTCTTTGCAGGAGCACAGTGGCACAGGGAGAGCAGGCTGCAGGCCTTAGACCATGGCTCGTCCATTTGTTCTGGTTCCTTGTTCTTGATCTTATCAGTAGGGGCCTGGAGAACACAGCCCCAAAGCCTCCACTAGCATTCCCCTGGGGCTGAAGTCAGCTGTCTTGTAAATGTATCAGCTTTCAGGAGTTTGGAGCTGGGGGAGAGACTTGAGAAGCTACAGCAGCAGGCACGAACCGGGCATGTAGGGCCTGGCAGTGTGGACTCACCCAGTGCTGAGACAGGCTCCCAGGTCCCAGGTGCCCCTTCCTCGACTACTTCCTTCTAAGGAGAAGGAACACGGAAGAGCAAGATGAAACCTCTCTTACATCTAGGAACCAGGGCAGGGGACTCTGTCGTGATGTAGCCTTCCACATAGACCTTCTATTCAAATTTCTTTCCTGTCAGTTATTAATTATCTTGTAGGTAATGTTTTAATCACTGTGATCTCTAGTTTGAAGCCAAAATGTCTGCATGTGAATGCCTGCTCCTCCGTTTAATTACTGTGAAAATTTGAGCAAATTCCTTAATCTCTTTCTTTTTCACATTGCATCTGAAAACATGGATGTTTCCTAATGGGGTCCACAGAGAAGCTATAACAAGGATTAGGGGAGTTAACCTTTGGGATAAGCCTCAGCAGTGCCTTGTACATGGAGAGAATTATAAGTATTTTATGAAAATTAAGAAATAATGATTTCACAACCGAACACAATCTGATATTACTCATGAGATGGTTGTAAAAATCAAAGAATATCATACAAAGATTGTTATATCAATGTTGGGCTCATATAAAAAGCAACACATTGCAACAAACAATGTACTTTAAAATGTACAGAGAACATTATTCCCAAGCTATAACTGGTGATTAAAAATCATGCACTAAGAGTGCCGGGCATGGTTGCTCACACTTGTAACCCCAGCACTTGGGAGGCAGAGGCAGGAGGACTGCTGAGTTTAAGGCTTGCCTGGGCTACATAGTGAACTCAGGGCCAGCCTGAACTACAAAGAGAAACTCTGTCTAAAAAAAAACAAACAAACAAACAAACAAAAAAAAAAAACTCCTACTAAATGTACTTTTCCTATGGAGGTTTTATTTTAATACTGATGATTCTTTGCTTTAATCTGTATTACTTTATAAAATATGATATACAATATTTCCCCTATACATGATGCTCATTAGTTTTTATAAACATTAGACAAAACAAAGAAATACTCACATTAGTCTGGTCATTGGAATGTGATCTGTACTAAGAGTGTGAGACTGTGTCATGTGAAAAAATTCTAGAGTGAGATGCAGTGGGGAGACATGGAAAAGATCACTGTATACATGATCTTGATTTGTTTTTCTACCCAGGATAGCAATTACTTAATAAATCAATTTTGTCTTTACAAGATTAGAAATCATCATATTTAAATAATACATTATAATATATGCTCATTCCATTGTTCTAAAAATAACAGTGGACTTGAACTTGAGAACAAAAAATAAGAAATTATTACTCATGTAGCACAATAAACTACAATCTGTCACTTTAAAACTTTTAGAATTCTGCATTATTTTTTTTAAATGAGTGTTCATGGAATAATATATTTAGTATATGTAATTTTGGTACTATTCTCATGTACACTGAAAAACCTATCTAGAATATTATTTCATTTATAATTATTTAGACAGATAAAAGTATCACCATTAAAAGTTTTTTTAAGACACATAAATCATAGAATTGAATTACACTTATGTACAATAGTTGGTGATAGGTTTGAGTGATTCCACACTGTAAATTTATTATTATTATTATTATTTTGAGACTGGGTCTCGCTTTGTAGTTCAGGCTGGCTCTGAGCTCACTATGTAGTCCAGGCAAGCCTTGAACTCAGCAATCCTCCTGTCTCTGCCTCCCGAGTGCTGGGCTTACAGGCATGAGCCTCCATGCTTGGCACTCTGGTATGTGGTATTGATTGCTGGTGGGTGTGAGTCCCCATGCCCAGCATTGTAGTATGTGGTTACCAGGATTGAACTCAGGACCTTGTGCTTGCGAGGCATGCACCGGAATCATTGAGCTAACCGTCTGGCCCTACATTAGTTTTTAGTACTGAGAAGAACATTTAAACATAATGTTAAAGAAAAAGTGGGCTTTGATGTTCCATATCCCAAATATATAATCTCCATAGTTGTATGCATTGTTTCTCTAAATCTCTGTTTCTTCTGCCTTCTAGATTTTCCCTTGGATACTGCTGCCAATTAAGCTTCATTAAATATTTCCCCATCATTGTACTGCCCTGGTGAGTCATCCTCAGTAGCTCGCTGGTTCCTCATGGCCCGAAGACTAACTGGTCTGCTGACAGCTGGAATTTGTGGAACTCGGTCGTCCTGACTCCAGGTGATCCACAAACCCCCTGCCTTGTGGAAGGGCGGCATCTGGCCCTGAGGAATGGAGTCTCCACTCCTGATTCGGTTCCCTTATCTTCTTTGCAGATCTCTGTAGCGCACAAGTAACATCACTGCGTATCAGATCCAATTCTTTGGATCTAACTGCAGCGTCCTATAAACTAGCAAACTTATGCTGGTTTTTGGTCGCATTGAGGCTCTTGTGCTTTATGAAAGGACCTTTATGAAAGGACCAATGTACTACTTTCTTTACTTTTAAGCAAGCATACTTGTAGGGGATTAACTAAAGGTCACCTTGGAACCCCAAACTGAAATGCGTCAACACAGAAGAGCATGTTTCCAGTGGTCGTAAAAGGAGACTGGGCGAGGAAAATCGCTGCTGTGGATCCTGTCAGCTTTCGGGGGCTGCGTTTCCTGAAAGGACGTCTGCTTTTGTAGTCAGAGGAGCCCAAGTCCTTGATGTTCCCGAGGACTGCGGCGGGAGCTGGGGGACAGGCTTGAGCAGCCCTCTCTTCCGAGAAGTTCTTGTCTTTCCATTGAGTGTCCCTTCTTAACTCCAGTCAGGTCTCACAGCCTGGTGGCACAGACCCTTCCCCTTCAGGCCCAGGGTTTCTAGACTTTGGGCCTTTCCAGTGCAAGTCCTTGACATGACCTTGCCTGAGACATTGCCATGGGCTCTGATCTGTAGCTGTTCTCATGAAGGCTGTTGGCTCGGGCTCCAGGCTCTTAGTTTCACATTGCTGTGGGATCCAGACTGTTGGCTGGATTCCTTATATCTCTAGTGTGTGGACAGATCTCTTTCACTCCTCTGCATTTGAATTTTTGGGTAATATTATTAAATAATCCTATAAATTAGTGACCTGCATGAAATCTATTCTCCTGCAGACCTTGACTAAAACCATGCTCTAACAAAAATTCTTAACATGGTCTATAGTTTTTACCATGTAAACTAACATATAATAATGAGAAAACGTTTCGGATTAAATAAGCACTTCCATGCATTTATTACTTTTAGTTTACTCAACAACAGCTTCTGTTGGAGATGGTCATGCAGGGAATGGTCAGGCCCTGACGAGTCCACTGCCTCAGAGGAGTTTCTGTGTCCCAAACTCTTCCTCTGAGGATACACTGTTCTTAACGTCTTATGGAGACGTAGCAATAATTCCCGAACCTTTGACTTCTGAACCCTGCAATACACACAGGAGTCTTGGTTTTATAAGTTACACATAATTTCTAAGAATAAATAAATAAAAACTGAGAACACACATTTTCTAAATATACCATTACTGTTGAGGTCTTTCTTCCAGAATATAACAAAGATGGCAACTGGAAAATGTTAGACATTTGCAAACTTTTCTATCCATCCTTTAGGCCATAGTTATGGTTATAACATCTGTGGGCTTCTTTGTCTGTTTAGCAGAAAACAAGAAGACTCCTGATCCTGACCAGTCCACACTGAAGGGAAGGCAGCCGCATAGCAATATGGCTGCTCTCACCACCCTGTCTGTCAAAGGACTGAGACTTGATTTCTATCATAGCTCTTCTTCCTAAACGGAGGTTGTGAGAGGATCCTTCCTTGCTGTAGACACAATGTCTGTGTCTCTCAAGACCTCTAGCGATGGCCACTCGGGTACTGCCCTGTGAAGGTACACTCAGTGAAGATCCCCAGATAAGTTTACAGTAGCTCACTGATGTAGAGACAAGGAAAATGAGAGCCAGAGCAATTATGAGATGTACCTGAGACTATATTGTCACTTTCGAAAATGGTAGAATTCAGACTTCCATGGTCTAATTCTACATCCTCCTTTTATTGGATTTTTTTTTTTTTTTTTTGAGACAGGGTCTCACTTTGTAGTTCAGGCTCACCCTCACTACATAACCCAGGCAAGCCTGGAACTCAGCAATCCTCCTGCCTCTACCTCCCGAGTGCTGGGATTACAAGCTTGAGCCGCCAAACCCAGCATTTGTGGTGTGAGGTACTGATTGTCAGTGGGCGTGGCCACCACACCCAGTAATGTTGTGTGTGGGAACTGGGGACTGAACCAGGGACCTTGCACTTGCTAGGCAGGTGCTGGAACCACTGAGCCAAATCTATGGCCCCATACTGGAATTTTTTTTTTAATCAAAACACATTTAGTTAAGGTTTTCATGTTTGAGTTACAATATTGGTTTTATGTTTCTTAACGTAATGCTTTCTGAAGGCAGGCTCATAAGATAGATAACTTAGA